>APFE031660846.1:68628-111611 GCA_000404065.3 Pinus taeda
TATTTAGAGAAAGATAGTTTTTGATTGGCTTGCTTGTCACTAGATATCTTTAGATACTAGGGAGGTCGATCTTGTCTACAAAATCAACTCATTCCGTGTGACAGGCGCTGACCCCGAACCCTTTCCAGGGGACTACTGGCCCTTGGACTCCCTAGCCGGGGGGGATTAGCCCCCGTGGACTACCGTGGGGGGGGACAAGTCCACCCCGCACCCCCCCACGTGGAAGGGACTACAATCTTCCTAGGGTATACATCCTATTAAAACTTTTGAATACAAAAGATAATCAGGCTCCACACCCAAAAGAAAAGGATAAACTATTATGATTTTAAGAGAATACTAAGATTTTGGATGATATTCTTGGTAGTCAAATGTCTCTTGCTATCAAAAATGGTATTGGTTTTTATGAATCTATTGAAGGTGAATATAGCTCACAGGATGAGGCAAGGAACTCTAATGCAAAACCTGAAATGCTCAACAAGGAGATAAGACATCAACCCCATCAACCACCAAGGAAATAAATCCTTCAAAGAAAATATTTTACTCCAAAGTATGAAAGTGATAGCTGGCTATTTTCTCAAATAAATAATGTTGAGTGTTATGTATGTCATAATCTTGGACATGTTGTAGCAAGATGTAGAAGTAGAATGGTTCAAGACCGTCACATAGAAAGAGCATCACGTTCTAGGTACTTTAAGGGGTATTGTTTTTCTTGCAATATGTTTGGTCACAAAGCCGTTGACTGCTATAGAAGGAATATGAAACATGTAAAATGTTATGCATGTAACAAGCTTGGACATGTAGGAAAGGAATGCAGGAGAAGATTTTGGGCACTAGACCAAAAGGAGAAAACATCATCACAACTGAAGATATGGAAGAAAAATGAATTACAATAAAAAAGATGTGGCATAGTAGAGTATACAAGCATGACAGAATCAAAGGGAGCTCAAAGTGTGAAACCTCATTGTTCTAAATTTCATACATAAGTTTCATGAAGACAAGTCGCATATATATGTGAGTTCAAAGCTACACAGTCACGTATATATTGGGTTAACGAAAAGCAGTGGGACAGACTCAAGAAAAAGGGTTTGACATGGTTCAATCAATTATTTGTTCTATTTGATGATGGTTACAATTTGTTGATGATGTGTGGAAATGTGTTGGTACTCATAAGATGTTATTTAGAAGTGCCTTTTAACTTGATGTATATATGATTGATGATGATGGCTTAATACTTCTTGCTAATATATGCATGACCAAATCTGAGAATGAATAGATGGAACAGGTTCAGGGGGAGCATATGATTCGAATAATGCATTGTTGGCATTATGTGAGAAGATCTTGGTACTTTAAGATGCTTCTATTGCTTAATCCACATAGTTGTTTTGATTTAGGTAACTCTTTGGATGATGGAAATGTATAAGTTGTTGACCCTGAAGATGCTGATGGCCCAGATCATAAATTGAGTATCATAGTCGTTGATGACTATCATGGTCTTGCTTAGATTGGTTGTCCTTGTTTCAAATTTCATGTATATCATTTGATGTAATGGTCATGAAAAGTCCTAATTTGTAACCCCACTTTGCATGGGAAGGATGATGTAATAATTGCTATATTTCAGTCATGTATAAACATTTGGTATATCCCCACTTGGTTGGGTGGATGAGTCAAATTTGGTATATCCCCACTTGATTAGGAGATGGATGTATGAGCCTTTGGTGATAGGAAGGTCATTGGAGATGTATGTATAGAGTCATGTTATTCTTTTGCAGACCTTGCATGTGCTCAAGAGGAGCATGGACGATTTAGTACATCTTAGCATGTACAAAGGGGGAACTCAATCAGAGATTTCAACATGTACTCAGGGGGAGCATGGACAACATAATTAATATCAAAAGGAGAGAATATCTTGGTCTACCCTTTGCCCTTGATTTCAAAGGGGGAGAGTGACTTGGTGTGGTTTTTGCCATCAAGTCCAAAGGGGGAGATTGTTGGCATTATGATTCAGGTGTTGTCCTTGATGGCAACTCACTCAGATGACAGATCACAGTGTAGCAGGTCAACAACAAAAGAATTAATGATCGGACTACAAAGGATGAAGAAAAAGAGGTATACGCAAGTTCACCTTGACTAAGGAGCGTATACGCGTGGGTTAACATACCAAAATGAGTGTATAACGTACACACGCACTTTCATAGAAGGGAAAGCGCATACATGTTAGAAAACCAAGTTTTGGTTCGTGGTATTTGGTCCATGGTATTCTGATCCATGGTACTGGTCCAATGTATTTGGTCCGAGGTATTGACCCTAGGTATTTGGTGCAAGATATTGGTCCTAAATGGTTTTTGTCCATGGTATTGAGTAAGGCCTAAGACTATAAAAGGAGGAGAAGATCATTAGGCCAAGGGTGAAAGTATTGAATATTTGATGAAGTGTGAGATCCAGTATGAAGTGTGAGATCTGAACTAAGGATGCACCTATGCAGTTGATGATGGATGATGGATCGGGATCTTAAATCTTGGAATGTATTATCAATGTATTATCATTATGTGGTTTGATCATGGATAGACTAGATCTGAATTACTGACGCATAGTTTATTGTATAATTGTTATGATCTGGGTATGACTGATGTCTGGCATAGATGCAAAGTTATAATTAAATATTTGAGATCTGTACGTGGGTTTTCTTTGGTAAAAGCATGTATACATGCTGGTTCAGCTCATTAAAGTCGCGTATATGATATTTGAAGTTGCAGTTGGATCTGGTTGTTGTTGTAGAGTTCTGGGTTTTGCTCTATGTTCTGGTGACTATGTTATGATGACAGTATTCTGATTGGTTGATTCAGTTGTGGGTGATTCATAGATTGATGATGCAGATGTGGTTGATGGTTGTATTGTAGTGGTGATTGATTTTGTGCTTCAATGTTGTTGAAACATGGCCTTCAGATTATGGTGTTGTGATCTAGGAGTATCCAGTCTGAAAATTTATGAAACGTGGTCTGTGGAGGAAGAGAGAAGGTTGTAGCCTTCTGCAGGCTAGTGCCTACGTATTGGTAAACATATCAGCCAGTAAAAGGGCCAGGGGGTTGGAGCTCCCTTCCAGTAGTAGCTGGAAAATGAGTGAAGGTTGGAGCCTTCAGTAGGCCGGTGCCTACATATTAGTAAACATATCAGCTAGTACAAGAGCTAGGGGGTTGTAGCTCCCTTCCAGTAGAAGTTGGAGAAAGAGAGAAGGTTGTATCCTTCTGCAGGTGGGTGCCTGCGTACTAGTATGAGTCTACACTAGTACAAGATTGTAAACAAGTTTTTCTTACATTAAAGGAAGACGACAACATGTGGTTTTTGTCATGCATTAGGTTTCCACCTTATATCATGGTGTTCATGTGTGTTTCCTATATGTGATGATCTGTTCTATTTTTATTGCACCTAGTTACTGTTTATATGGTTAATGAAGTTCTGATTCACTGATTAAAGATCAACATATGATGAATTAATTGAATCATAAGTTTGTTGGATATATGCTAGTTGCATTAAATATAGTTGTGTGTACATGCGAGTTCCCTTGACTGAAGTAGTGTATATGAATCTAAATGTGGAAATGAAAAGTTATGTGATTTCTCTAATACTAAGTCACCTCCCCCCCCCCCCCCACCTTAGTATTATTTCCAACAATTGGTTCCAGAGTAGTTCCTTTGGTAGAATATTGATCGCTTGAATGAGATCCATAGAACAATGGGAAAGAAAGCATGTCAGAAGAAGAAGACAACTCAAAGGAATAGTGACAGACTACTGTTAGGTGGAAGCAAGTATTCATATTCTGAATCACCTCAGATTGAAGATGAACAAGAAAATGAAGCATCAGATAAAATCATAGAGTGTGCCCTCTAATAATAAGTTTCCAGATTAAAAGCTCAGCTGGAGTGTGCCTTCAAAGTACGTCAAATGTTGCAGGATGAAGTGATATCATTAAAAAATAAGCATAATGAAGAACAAGAAAATGAGATTCTCAAACTAAGGCAACAAGTGGAAGAAGGAAAAAACTCTGAAGAAATATTGAAGAAGCAATATCTAGAAAAGGAAGAACAACATTAGGTTGAGGTAAATATCTTCAAAGGTAAATTAGAAGAAAAGGATAAACTATTACGATTTCAAGATAGTACTAAGATTATGGATGATATTCTTATTAGTCAAAGGTCTCCTGCTATCAAAACTAGTCTTGGTTTTTATGAATCTATTGAAGATGAATCTAGCTCACAGGGTGAGGAAAGGAACCCTAATGCAAACCCTGAAATGCTTAACGAGAAGGTAAGATGTCAACCCCATCAACCACCAAGGAAAGAAATCCTTCAAAGAAAATATTTTACTCCAAACTATGAAAGTGATAGTCGGTTATTTTCTCAGATGAATAATGTTGAGTGTTATCTATGTCATAATCTTGGACATGTTGCAGCAAGATGTAGAAGTAGAATGGTTCAAGACTGTCACACAAAAAGAGCATCACATTCTAGGTACTTTAAGGGGTATTGTTTTTCTTGCAATATGTTTGGTCACAAAGTCGTTGACTGCTATAGAAGGAATATGAAACATGTAAGATGTTATGCATTTAACAAGCTTGGACATTTAGCAAAGGAATGCAGGAGAAGATTTTGGGCACCAGACCAAAAGGAGAAAACATCATCACGGTTGAAGATATGGAAGAAAAAGGAAGTACAGTCAGAAAGATGTGGCATAGCAGAGTATACATACATGACAGACTCAGAGGGAGCTAAAAGTGTGAAACCTCATTGTTGTAAATTTCATACACAATTTTCATGAAGACAAGTCGCGTATATATGTGAGTTCGAAGCTACGTAGTTGTGTATATACTGGGTTGAGGAAAAACAATGGGACAGACTCAAGAAAAAGGGCTTGATATGGTTCAATCAATTATTTGTTTTGTTTGATGATGGTTACAATTTGTTGATGATGTGTGGAAATGTGTTGGTACTCATAAGATGTTATTTAGAAGTGCCTTTTAACTTGATGTATATCTGATTGATGATGATGGTTTGATACTTCTTCCTAATATATGCATGACCAGATCTAATAATGAACAAATGGAATAGGTTCAGGGGGAGCATATGATTCGAATAATGCATTGTTGGCATTATGTGAGAAGATCTTGGTACTTGAAGATGCTTATATTGCTTAATCAAAATAGTTTTTTTTATTTAGGTGACTCTTTGGATGATGGAAATGTACAGGTTGTTGATCCTGATGATGCTGATCGCATAGATCACAAATGGAGTATGATAGTTGCTGATGACTATCATTGTCTTGCTTAGATTGGTTGTCCTTGTTTCAAATTTCATGTATATAATTTGATGTAAAGGTCATCAAAATGCCTAATTTGTAACCCCACTTTGCATGGGAAGGATGATGTAATAATTGCTATATTTTAGTCATGTATAAACATTTGGTATATCCCCACTTGGTTGGGTGGATGAGTCAAATTTGGTATATCCTCACTTGGTTGGGAGATAGATGTATGAGTCTTTGGTGATAGGATGGTCATTGGCAATGTATGTATAGAGTCATGTTATTCTTTTGCAGACCTTGCATGTTCTCAGGGGGAGCATGGAGGATTTAGTACATCTTAGCATGCACAAATAAGGAGCTCAATAAGAGATTTCAGCATGTACTCAGGGGGGATCATGGACAACATAATGCATATCAAAAGGAGAGAATATCTTGGTCCGCCCTTGCCCTTGATGTCAAAGGGGGAGAGTGACTTGGTGTTGTTGTTGCCATCAAGTCCAAAGGGGGAGATTGTTGGCATTATGATTCAGGTGTTGTCCTTGATGGTAACTCACTCAGATGATAGATCACAGTGTAGTAGGTCAACAACAAAGAATTAATGATCAGACTACAAAAAATGAAGAAAAAGAGGTATATGTAGGTTCACCTTGACTAAGGAGCATATACATGTGGGTTAATAGACCAAAAGGAGTGTATAACGTACACATGCACTTTCATAGAAGGGAAAGTGCGTATATGTTGGAAAACCAGGTCTAGTATGCAGGTTATGGGTTTCTGATGCTTTGCTTGATCTGAACTAAGGATGTACCTATGCAGTTGATGATGGATGATGGATTGAAATCTTAAGGCTTGGAATGTGCTATCATTATGTCATTTTATCATGGATAGACTAAATCTGAATTACTAACGCATATTTTATTATATAATTGTTATGATCTGGGTATGATTGATGTTTGGCATAGTTGCAAAGTTATGGGTAAGTATGTGTAGATCTGTACGTGGGTTCACTTTGGTAAAAGTGTGTATACACACTGGTTTGGCTCATCAGAGTCGTGTATATGATATTTGAAGTGGCAGTTGGGTCTGGTTGTTGTTACATATTTCTAGGTTCTGCTCTGTGCTCTGGTGGATGTGCTATGATGACAATACTCTGATTGGTTGATTCAGTTGTAGGTGATTCAGAGATTGATGATGTATATGTGGTTTATGGTTGTATTGTAGTGGTGGTTGATTTTGTGCTTCAATTTTGTTGATGGGTCCAATATGAAAATTGGATGAAACATGGCCTTCAGATTATGGTGTTGTGATCCAGGAGTATCCAATTTGAAAATTTATGAAACGTGGTCGCTAGAGGAAGAGAGAATGTCTAGCCTTCTGTAGGCCAGTGCCTACATATTGGTAAACATATCATCCAGTACAAGAGCCAGGGGGTTGGAGCTCCCTTCCAGAAGCAGCTGGAAAATGAGTGAAGGTTGGAGCCTTCAATAGGCCGACGCCTATGTACTAGTAAACATATCGACTAGTACAAGAGTTAGGGGATTGTAGCTCCCTTCTAGTAGAAGCTAGAGAATGAGAGAAGGTTGTAGCCTTCTGCAGGTGGGTGCCTATGTACTCGTATGAGTCTACACCAGTACAAGATTGTAAATAGGTTTTTCTTATATAGATGGCAGCAGGTGGTTTTTGTCCCACATTGGGTTTCCACCTTATATAATGGTGTTCATGTGTGTTTCTTATGTGTGATGATCTGTTCTGTTTTTACTACACCTAGTTACTATTTATATTGTTAATGAAGTTTTGATGCACTAATTAAAGATCAACATATGATGAATTAATTGAATCACAAGTTTGCTAGATATATGCTAGTTGCATTAAATACAGTTGCGTGTACATGCAATTTCCCTTAACTGAAGTAGCGTATATGAATCTAAATGTAGAAATGAAAAGTTATGTGATTTTCTAATACTGATTCACCACCCCCCCCCTCTTAGTATTATTTCCAACAACAACCACTAGTAGAGAGCCCCACTTGATATCCAAAATGGGATAAATGAAAATCACATCCAACAATTTCTGTAGCTCTTCTTTTACAATATCTTTGAGATGCGGATTCATTCTTCGCTAAGGTTGTCAAATAGGACAAGCATCCTTTTCGGTGTAGATATGATGTGTAAATAACTGTGCATCTATGCCCTTCATGTCTGGATAGTCCCAAGAAAATGTTCCTTTATATTTTTGCATGACTTCAATGAGATTTTTCTGTTGGTCACTGTCCAGACTATCATTAATGTTTAAAATCTTTCCTGGTTCAATTTCAACAAGCTTGCTGTTATGAACAGTAGTTGTCTGGATATGATGATCGTCATTATCTTTCAAAGGGTCTTCTGATGCTTCATTTTCTATAATTTCTTTTAACATTTGACATTATTCATATTAGTTGGCTGATTGATAAAGTTATTGATTACATCATATTCAGTCTGATTCTTGAACTCAAGCGCCTGTGCTACTGTAAGCAGTGAATGAATGCTTTCCTCCAGGTAGGAGGGTGGTTTTTTATGTATTTTCACAATGGGAAGACTTGGTTTTGTAAGAGGATATAGAACAAGATTTTTTACAACACCCCCCTTAGCAATGGTCATTTTGCCTTCTTGATAACCTATGTAAGCATCAGCTGTTGCCAGTAATGATCGGCCCAAAATTAGAGGGTTCCCATCTAATTGACTTTTTTGTTTTATGACAAGAAAATATATTGGGTACTCCCATGAATCAATAGAAACTGTAATATCCTGTAAAGTTCCCTCTAGTCTTACCATCAAATGATCAACAAGTTCTAGCATGGTGGTGGGAGGTTCTAGGGTTGTGATCCAAAGTGTCTTACAGGTTTCCGTCATTAAGATGCTAATGGATGCACCCAAGTCAACTAGTTTTCTTGGAAATGAGTGGTCATATATTTGGACTGTAACTATGGGATTCCCAGGATCTTCATATTTTATCAGTGTTTCCCCTCCCAAAAGTAAATCAGACAAGGTCCCTACAACATGAATAGTGGGTGGAGCTTTTCCTTTCCTCATAGGCTTTTTCACACGTAGCTCTTTAATTGTTTTAGAATGAATATGAATATATTGGATGGCCAGGATGAGAGGAATTTTAATGCAAAGATTTTTCAATTCGCCTACGAGATCAAAGTCTGGATAAGCAACTCGTTTAGGTAATGTTAATATTTCACAGAATGGGGGAGAAATAACTATAAGTTTTTAAGGATCTTTATGCTAAACTGTATCTTCTTCTTGTTTTATTTCTGCGTCATTTTGTTATATACCTAGGGGGGTAATATGGGGTACCGAGGGAGGTACCCAAGGTAATAATGTAATAATGGGATGGGCCATAGTAATAAATAAGGTGGTTAACCCATGTCATGTAAGGGACCACAAGTAGTTAATAATAATGTAAGGGGCCCATGGTATTAGTTGATGGTATGAGTAAACCATGGTAATGATGCATGGTATTGTATGTATGAGGCCTATATAGAGGCTAGAGACTCCACATGGAGAGGATATGAGGAGAAGTATTCTTGTATGAATGGGTTGTGGAGTGTTCTCCTTCCTTAAGGAGTGATTGTATGGTGTTGCCCTACCTTAAGGGTTTGATAATAAAGAAGCATTCTATCTATTTCTATCTATTTCTAGGTTTATTTGCATTATCTTATCTTTTATTATCAGATCTATATCATTTGGGGTTAGATCTACAACAAGTGGTATCAGAGCACTTCCTTGGGCACAAAAGTGGAATTTTTTTTTTTTATTTTTTGCAGGATTTCAAGGGCAGCGAGTTTGCAGATCAGATCTGTACGTTTTGGTTCAAGATATGAAAAATATGATTGCAGATCTGTATTCCTTGTGAAAAAATATCCGATTTCAAAAGAAAAAATCGGTCAAATCGGAGTCTGGATGAAGGAGATATCGCTGATAAAAAAATCAGTAGGGTTGGAGACAATTTTTCGGGGCAGCGAATTTGCGGCGCAGATCTAGACGTTCTGGTGCAAGATCTGCAAGATCTAATTGCATATTTGGAATCTTTGTGAAAAAACACCCAATTTCAAAAAAAAAATCAGGCGAATCGGAGTCCAGATGAGGGAGATATCGCTGATTTAAAGTCAGCTCTTTTTGCAGAAATTTTGGGTGACGGCGGGAGAGTAGCAGCGCAAATATGGAATTCTAGTGCCTGGATTAGGATTTCTATCACATGGGCAGATGCAGAATGATGGTTCCATTTCTAAAAATAGGTCATAATAAGGATTCTGAGCAATATTGACGAAACTGTGACAATTTCAAAATTTCGCCAATTTTTTTCTGTGATGGCGTACCTAGATCAGAGTTCGAAGGACTTGTATAAATTTGACGGTTCTCACACGTCAACATGGCTAGCACAAATGGAGCAGTATTTCAGATTGAATCATATCTTAGATGATTGGACTAAGCTTAGGGAGGGGACCCAGTACCTGGACAAGGAACGATGGCAATGGGCGCATTGGCATCAACGTCGCAATGGACCTTTTGCGAGTTGGGCCCAATTTGCCAAAGCTCTTATAGAGCGATTTGACTGTAAATCAAATCTTGTGGATAAGCACACACAGACAGACACACAGCCGAGCAAAGCTGTTATTTTTACAGGAAAGAAGGAAACCAAGGAACCAAAAGGATTATTTTTGGCTGGTATCTCGGTATTGCAGGTTCATGGATTGATTCAGAAGGAGAAAATCATTGTGTCTATCAATCCGAGTTGCAAACAAAATCTTATAAATGTCAACTTGGCAAAGAAATTGCAAGTCCCAACAAAACAAATTGAACATACACAGGTTGATAATGAGGATGTTCAAGTGTACAAGGATTTGAAGATTTCTATGGATAAATATGTGTTGCATGGTGATTTTTATGCCTCAGAGATGGATAATATGGATGTTGTTTTGGGATATCCTTGGATGGAATCCGTGGGTACTATTAATATTAATGTGCAGAAGAAATTCCTGAAGCTATGGTATAAAAAGAAGAAAATTACATTACAGGATATTTCCATCCATAAACAGGTAGAGCACATGGAGGCTGAAGCAGAAGATGTTCAAGGGACTGACATATCAGATGATGAGCCTTTGATGATCGACAATCAAACACAAACAGAGGCTGTAGAAGAAAAGGTTACAGGTGATGATACATCGGAGGAAGGCTCAGTGGCTGAAGTTATATTGAAAAAGAAGACACCACAACAGGCCCTACAACAGGGTGAAGTCAAGCAAAAGCCATCGTGGGTTAAAACTTCAACATATCATCACCCACATCACCCCGCAAGACAACCGTCAAGATGGCAATGAAAGAGTCACATGACGGATACAAAGGAGAGACGATCCACCTACTACACCTCAACACAGAAGAGCTGCCACGGTCAACTTCCATCTCAAGCGAGCGAGGCACCAGCGAGATCGAGGGTTCACCTTTCTCTTGGATGGCTAGATGCACGTGCTTGGTATCAGTGGACTACTCTTTTGAGTAGATCTTATTATTTGTGTTCTTCTCATGTTTCGGGGACGAAACATGCTAAGGGGGGTGGAATGTTATGTACCTAGGGGGGGTAATATGGGGTACCGAGGGATGTACCCAAGGTAATAATGTAATAATGGGATGGGCCATAGTAATAAATAAGGTGGTTAACCCATGTCATGTAAGGGACCGCAAGTAGTTAGTAATAATGTAATGGGCCCATGGTATTAGTTGATGGTATGTGAGTAAACCATGGTATTGATGCATGGTATTGTATGTATGAGGCCTATATAGAGGCTAGAGACTCCACATGGAGAGGATATGAGGAGAAGTATTCTTGTATGAATGGGTTGTGGGGTGTTCTCCTTCCTTAAGGAGTGATTGTATGGTGTTGCCCTACCTTAAGGGTTTGATAATAAAGAAGCATTCTATCTATTTCTATCTATTTCTGGGTTTATTTGCATTATCTTATCTTTTCTTATCAGATCTATATCATTTGGGGTTAGATCTACAACACATTCATAGTCAATGGTGTATGTACAGGTGGTGTTGTGATAGGGTCCCCTAGGTTCAATTTTGGGGCAAAAGCCCAAGTTTTTGGGCAGAAATCCCAAGTTTTGTTGTATAAAATGTGAAGTCTCCACAAGTTGTGATCACAACGCGCATAGAGAGCTAAAGTGTCATAAAGGGTTTTACCCTTCTTTTACGTAAGTTGTGTCGACTTTTGTAGATCCACCCATGGTCTGTGGACCATGGGATTGTATAAATAGGAGAATATTAGAGAGTATATGATAGATATCAATTATGAAGACTAATGTAATGGGTCAGTAAGAGTAAGAGCAAAGAATTATTAGGGTAGAAGAGAGGCTCTGCCACTGTGTGCGCAGAGGCCTAGGGTACATTCCGCAACTGAGTGCACAAACCCTTGTGGCTGAGTGTGCAGGGAATTCTTGAGTCTATAAAAAGAACTGAAGCATTAATAAAGAGATTATTCCTGCAATTCCTGTGTTTGTCTGTTTAATTATGTTTATATGAATGCACCTTATCTTATAATGGGTTTATGAAATAATGTTATATTAATGCACAACTTTACATGATTGATATTGTTACATGAATGCAATCACTGTTAGCTAGTTACACGAAGATTATCTTATTGTATGCGGAAGTTATTAAACACTTAAGCTGATTTGAGTAAATATTGGGTTGAGAGTAATCTTTGATACGTGTAAGTAGCTGATTCACATATTCAAGGTCTGTGAAAAATAGTCGTGGACATTCGCAAAGGTATAGAAGCTAATTAAGGGTAGTTATATCGATAAGCCCTAAAGGGTTATCGGTCTGCATAAAGGCAGATTTAGGAAATAAAATGACATCATGCTCATCTCTGGGTGCAAAAGCTTGGTTCTAGCATCCCCCCATACTTCTTCAGGTGAGACTTCAATCCCTGCTCTGTGGATTGATGGCGAAAGGGCTAGTAGTGTAGGGATTTGTTTGGAAAAACTAACTCTGAACCTGGCTCAGGACCCACTAAGCCAACAAATGGTTTCATTGCTAAGACAGGGATCTGCACAAAAGAGATGTGTGATGTTGCATCACTGGAATACCACAAAGAAAGAAATTGAGGAGTGGTTGGATAAAAAGATCCATGAATTCACCGTGTAAGAAAACAGAAGTCCACGCTTGAAAAAGAACAGTGCTTGGACAGGTATCTGTTATAACTCCAAATCTAACTCTTGATGTTTGTGATGTTGCACTCATGGCCTAGGGCAACCTCTCCTTCTAGACCTGGTCCAAATAATTAAAAAATAGTGTTTTACTCCCTATACGCGACATTTCCCTGAACTAAATGTGTGTGTACGTGGGTCTATGTATACCCAACCCACATATATGTCTTAAAACACTTAAAAAAATTAAATCTCCTTAATTTCGGGTGAAGATCACGGGTTTTACCTATTGATTACCTATTAGTTCTCATGGCCCAATTGTTCCCAACGAATTCCCAACTAAAAAACTACTTTGGAAGAAGTATAAAAAGGCTTCAATGGGAAGGCCTAAGGGGGGAGGAGAAGAGAGAGAAAGATCACTCTGTTGAGATTATCCCTAACCAGGTCTAAAGATCCTTGTGCTTCCAGCACTTCCCGCCTTATAGGAAACCTTTGTTTCCTTGTGTTATGATGTCTTTCTACTACTTGAGATATCTTGGAGTGAGTCATGGAAGGAGTTTGTTGAAGGCTTGAGACTGGACGAATCCAGAGGAATGTGCTGCTTGGGGCTTGTGAAAGGAAGACTCAGGTGAAATCATTCATTTCTATACTTTAGTTATCTATAATAAAAGAAACACTTGTCTTGTTCCTAACACAAATCTTCTTCATGTTTATGATATCAATGTTGTGATTCACATATGAATGGTTGTTTTAATTGTATAACTAACTAACTTTCAATATGCTATGAAGATGATTTCTTTATGATGCTTGGTCAATATACTTCTGCGCTTTCTGGAATTAATTGTTTTGCAGGTTGAATGACTAAAAGGAACTCCAAGAGGGTTTGGACCCTAGCTGGATCTTCCCAAACAAAGGACCCCCAGGTGCACCTCTCTTTGTATAGTTTGTTTATATTAGCATCATGGTTGTGTGGAATGTGTGTTTTTCTTTGTAGATAACATCCGATCTGCTAGGGTATCAACCCAAGACCCTAGGGGAATTTATCCCTTAACAATATACCTACCCATAGATACATGAAATTTTCTTATGTTCCTTCGAGATCGAGCTATATGAGTGGATCGCTAAATTTGTAGGCGGCCAGGGAAGGTGGAGTCTTGACGATTCAATAGTGTGGACCCCAGAGCTAGTGCAAAGATTGGAAGCATCTGAAGATAAGATTGTGCGCACTGTCGATCAGTAGACTGATTGCATCATAGGAGGATTTGTGACAGAATTTGCGGTCAATACCTCGGTCAGTTACAGTGAAGTGGAGCAACTCTTCTTCAAGGGGCCACAAGGTAAGTATTTATGATCTTTGAATACTTGGATTAAGATGGACTTGTGTGAAAAGCAAGTTATGCCATTACCTTGATGTTTGGAGCTATGTGAAGTGGAAAGTTTTTTAGGGATAGAGGGAGAACAAATCCTGAATATAACCCATTGACTGAGCCTCCTCTGAGTGATGATGAAGGAGCAGCATAGGCTTCACTGCAAGGGTTCCCATGAATACCCCATCTGCCCACACCACCTCCACCTTCACATCCACATCATACACCTTTGCCCACATCGCCACCAACTTTGCCACTGTTCAATATATCGAATATGATGAATTTTCCCATTTTTAAGGGCTTGGGAATGAGGACCCAGACCAGTTTTGGTTCCTCAAGAAGGCTGTGTGGACAACACAAAATATTACAGATGATCATAGAATAACGTGTAGTTGGTTGCTGCTCTACATGATCACGCACTAACATGGTACATTAAGTACTACACTGATAATCTGATGGCATCGTTGGCAGACACTCAGACCGCACTAAATAAGGAATTCATTAGACCCAAGTCTAAATTGCAATTGGTCGTTGGATTCAAGGAAATCATGATGACGTTGGGTGAAACAGCTTGGGAGCTAAATTAGAGACTGAAGTGCCAGATTCGTGAAGATAACATGAATCTCGCCAATGGGCAGCACCGCGAACGGTTTGTAGCCTCACTCCTACCTCACCTAAGGGTTGCCTTATCGCAGCAAAAGATTGGGACCCAGGCAGAAGCCCTGGAAATTGCAATGAGACTGCATGAAACACCTATTCAAGACGCTGCTTTGGGAGTTCAGCAAATTCACGTAGATTTTCATAATTTTTTCCTAGAGTTTCAAATCTTGAAGAAGGATAGAGAGGCTAGGCCAGAGATGCACAAATAAGTTTGGTGCCTCAAGTGTAAAAGCCAGGGGCATGATAAATATCACTGCCCTGTCTTTGTGAATTATGTTGTAGGTGGAGGGTCAATGCTTCTAAGGCCGAAGGTCAAGCAGGGCAAGTACAGGGCCCGCATTATGGTGCGCTATTTTTCAGGTAGCTGGAAAACATGTAACAAACAATTGCCACTTGCTGCAGAAAATTGTACAAAAAACGCAACAACTCTTCTGGAACTTCTGTAAATCGGTGGGTCACGATGAGCATAATTGTCCTAGCTATGAATTGATGATGGAAATAATGCCTATGTATCGAATGCAGATAGAAACTCAACCTTGTGATGAAGGTGATGGGGGAGAGCGTAGAGGATATCAGGGGGGTGAATGAGGCCGAGGAGGAGGAGGACCTGGTAAAGGTCGGGGACAAGTTATTTGCTACAACTGCGGAGTGCCAAGACACTACGCATGAAAATGTATGAGCCAGACATGCATGTCATGTTGATATTGTACTTAGTTTGATCACACGATAGAAGAGTGCCTTGTATTGAGAGCGAAGATGAAGGAGAAGAGGGCGTAGCCTTAGCAGCCTACCGAGAACCTGGAAATGATAATGGCTAAACTCCGCAAAGAGGATCCTAATGTGAATATCATTCTATGAAGGGAAATGACGATTGCTGAGGACAAAGGAAAGCAGTTTGAAGAGAGTGAGCAAGTTTGCATGGCTCCAAAAAAATAGGTTTGGTTTGACTTGGAGCATGCAAGAGAAACATTTATGGAAGCGCAGAAAAGATTTACTGAGGATTCTACCTCCATAAGTTAGAACATGTTGTCTAAAGAGGTTGACCCCTCCATGCTTACTACCTTCTTGGATACCTATATGAAGCTACTATGCGATAGCAAGGCCGTGAAAGGGTTATAAGAGTTGATAAATAAATGTGTTGGTAAAGAAAATGCTCCTGAAGGACCTCGCATAGTTAGAAAAATTGGTAAGCATAAGGCCAGAAAAAGGAATGAGATGAGGCTCATTGTGCAAATAGGAGAGTATGAAATGGATCAAGTTATTCTGGAATTAGGGTCGAATGCGAACATATTTCCCAAATAGACATGGGAAAGAATGGGGAGACCTGCGCTACAGTGGTATTTGATTCAATTGAGGATGGAAAATAAACAGAGGATTGTCCCCATGGGAAGATTGCAGGGAGTGACAGTAGATATTGAAGGCGTGAGTGCGTTGGATGATTTTGAAGTGATAGAGATTTTTGATGACAACAATCCCTACCCTGCATTCCTTGGGATCGACTGGGCTATTGACATGAATGGGGTAATCAATTTAAAGAAGCGGATAATGTCATTTGAAAGGAAAGCACTCCGCGTAGTAGTACCTTTTAACCCTGCAAAAGGGACGCGCTATACTAAACCGAACTGCAATTATGAAAGAAACGATGATTTCAACCAGATCTACAAAATAACAGCGTGAGATCAAGATTGGGTTAATCTAACAGCCAATAGGCACATTGCATGGGACCGCGAAAGCTCTTGTACATTAAATTTAGATGAGGAATTGGAGCACTGGCATAATAGGTTGCATGGAGTATCTACGTTGCACTGTAACATGATGACTAAATTGCTGCACTATGTATCATCTGAGGTAAGAAGTTTTCCTTATAATGATGACTAGAATCCAGGCAGGTGCAGGACAGAGAAGAGCTGCATCAAATAATTTGGCACTGGGGAACACTCAAGCAGTAGAGATGGTTCGATCATTGAATCTTCAAGCAGTTGCGCTACTTCATGGATCTTTGAGCATAGAGGCAACCACTGACAAGGCTATTGTTTTGAAGAATATCGGCCTCAACCTGGCTATGCTCACTAGCGATTTTCTTCACACACTGTAAGTAGGTGTGATAGTGGAAGTTAAGACCTGGGAGAAGCGTGCGCTAAGCCTGATAATCGAGTACAGATTAAACAATGAACATATATTCATAGAGAAATAAGAAGCACTGGAGGCGCAGAAGAAAGTTTAGGCGTAAAATGACTAGCTTGTAGTCATGGTGGCCAAGGCATGTAGAACAATACCTAAACTACATATCCTGAAGGAGCGTCATTCGAAGCAAAGATTAGGAAGTTGGCTGCAGGTGTGCACAATGCCAAAACATGAGTGACCAAGGCTCAGTTTGAATTGAACCTGAAAATCACAGAGTTACAGTTGAAGTCACAGACTTCAACTCTGCTAGAAGTAAGAGAACCACACGAAGCCGCTCTGAAGGGTGGAATCGCAATAGTGTATGTCGTGGTGGTGGATTGCACTGCGCTCTTCGAGTAATCCATGGAGGTATTCACGAGTCTGTAGGATGATCTTAACCTACATAGGTTAAACACATAAGCTTGCCAATTATAGTAGTAGTATGATGAAGCGAGAGTGATGATGCGCATCGTCTCTATAGCACAACGGTTGGCCAAGTTGCAGGAGGTGAAACAATTGCTTGAACAGGTGGAAGCAGTGCAGAGGAAAGAGGTGATCCTCGAGACTAGATTGGGGCCTTAGCTGGATGAGGCCTACATTATTTCTACCAAAATTCAGGAGAAGTTAGTGAGCCTACAGAGCACACAGTATACACTCAAGGAAGATAGTGCAGGACTGGCAACAGAGCAGCTGGTGGAGTAGATCAAATAGGCAGCCACATAGAGAATGACTGAAGTAGCAATGGAACAAGTAGAGTTGGGAGATCTCCACAGTAAGATCTCCATGCCAGTATAGTGACTCGACGACAAGTCACGATATTTGTGTTGAGGAGCTATTGGGATAGGGTCCCCTAGGGTCAATTTTAGGGAAAAAACCTAAGTTTTTGGGCAGAAAGCCCAAGTTTTGTTGTATAAAATGTAAAGTCTCTATATTTTGTGGTCGCAAAGTGCGTAGATAGCTAAAGTGACATAAAGGGTTTTACCCTTATTTTATGTAAGTTGTGTCGGCTTTTGTATATCCACCCATGGTCCGTGGACCACGGGATTGTAGAAATAGGAGAATCTTAGAGATTCTAAGATAGATATCAATGATGAATATGAATTTAATGGGTCAATAAGAGTAAGAGTGAAGAAGTCTTAGGGTAGAAGAGAGGCTCTACAACTGTGTACGCAGAGGCCTAGAGTAGATTCTATTGTTGAATGCGTAGACCCCTGCGCTTAAGTGTGCAGGGAAGTCTTGAGTCTGTAAGAAGAACTGGAGCAATTCCTATTTTTTTCTATTTAATTCTGTTTATATGAATGCACCTTATGTTATAATGGGTTTATGAAATAATGGTGTATTAATGTGTGACTTTAGATGATTGATATTATTACATGAACACAATTACTGTTAGCTAGTTACACGAAGTTTATCTTATTGTATGTGGAAGTTATTAAACACTTAAGTTGATCCAAGTAATTACTGGGTTAAGGGTAATCTTTCATACACATAAGTAGTTGATTCACATATTCAGGGTCCGCGAAAGACAGTCGTGAACATTCATGCAGGTATAGAAGCTGATTAAAGGTAGTTATATTGATAATCCCTAAAGGATTATTGGTCTGTGCAAAGGAATATTTAGGGCATAAAATACCATCACACTCATCTATGGGTGTGGAAAATTGGTTCTAGCATCACCCCATACTGCTTCAGGTGAGTCTTCAATCTATGCTTCGTAGATTGACGTCGAAAGGGCCAGTAGTGTAGGGATTTGTTTGGAAAAACTAACTTTGAACCTGGGTCAGGACCTAGTAAGCCAATAGGTGGGGTTTCTAACTCAATTGTTGGCTGATCTCTGTCTTCATCATGAGTAATGATGTGTCCTGACCTCAGTATAAGTTCATTACATTCTTTTTGTTCAGCTTCATAGTTGGATTTTTCAACACACCAGCTGAACCAGTCTGTTATTGGGGTTTGGATTCGGTTGGGCTGGCAGTTGGGGACACAGAAGGGGCTGAGGATTTTGCTGTAATGGATATGGGGCTGATAATGTAGGTTGTGGTTGAGGACCCATAGGCGTATTAGTTATCCCTAAAGGTCGCTTCCAATTCAAAGACTAGTTCGAATTTTGTGACGTAGAGGCAAGCCACTGTTGAGTTATGCAATGGGTATGTATTTACTCCCAATTACATTTCCTTTTTCCTCTTTTATTATCTCTTTCATACCTTGATACGCTAACATGTTGATGGATTATGATAAGGAACGAGTGAACTACTCTCGATTAAGATTTAGACACCATAATTAACTCTTATTCCTTTTTATGTAGAAAAACAACGAAAGGAACAGTTGTTGTTCCCTAGAGATGGAACAACGTAAACCAACAAAGGAGGAATGAGGCGCGTCAATTGCGGTTAAGCTAGAAGAAGAATCAGGAGGATCAACATTAAATAAGAAGAATGTCAGAAAATAGCATTCAGTTGTGAATCCCTCAGGATCTCCCAATCCTGAGGGATCGGATTTATCTCTTACCCTTTTTTAATATAAAAGTGAAAACTGTAGGGAAAAGGGGAGGGAACTCTGTTTATTTCAAATTGTAATTTTAATTTACAGACTGGTGCTTTTGAGGAACACAACTGTATTGTAATGAGGATTGAGTTCAATGGTTAATACATAATTTACGTTGTTGTTCATTCGTATTATCTGAAGTAGCTCAGTAGTATTCGCTGGTGGCTAAGGGCCCGCCCTCTGGTTGATCAAACTGTTATCCTTTGTGTTATATATTTCTAATTCACGCAAGTTTTATTGGTTGGTGTTTTTCCATTCTATGTGAGTTTATCTTGTTTTTTATTTGCCGATTTCCTGTATTAAAGCTAGTTTACTTTCCTTATGTGCTTCGCAGCTTTGTCATTTGATTCCATTTATGCTTACTATAGATTAAATTGATTATCAGTTAAGGCATTGAATCTTGTGTGGTTATTATAGAATCAGCTAAAAGAGATTGGTTAATGCTACTGAACTCTTAGTTGACATCATTTCCAGTTGAATTTCTTAATTGAGATTGAGTATGACTTAGATAGAATCAGCTAGAAGAGATTGGTTAATGCTATTATGCTCTCAATTGATGCTATTGTCCATTAAATTGCTTGTTTAAGATTTGATTAAGATTTCAGTTGAGGATTAAGTCTTCATGCTTAGATGTGATATTTCCGTTAACAGTTGCAGTTTGAGTTTTCTAATGCATCCGTTTACTCTTGTATAAAAGCTTTATATTTCATTTTAAAAAGCATTACTCTCTGGATTCATAGCTTGCACATATTATTTACACTCTTGGAATAAAAGGACTTTCCCAGGTTGATAATTAATGTGAGGCAATTAGGAGTTTTGAAGGACACCTTTTAGCACCCAACACTTTGGCATCGTTTTCGGGGAGAGTGTCACCATTTTGCAAAGAGTGATGTATATCTAATAATTGCTGCTGGGAAAGAATTGGGTATTGAAGATGGGAGGTATGAACCTACGTAACGAGCAAGTAAATTTCTTACTCCTCCACCCGCATTTTAGCACAATTGCAGAGAAGTGAAGTAGGTGTTTGATGTTTGTCTGCTGAGGGGGAATTGGGTATTAAAAACAGAAGGTAAGAACCTCTATACAAAGCAAGTAAAATGCCTGGCCCCCCGCCCACTTTCCAGCAAAATTTCTAGGAATTTAAGGTAGAAATAAACGTTTGAATTTTTGCATGAATGGCTAAGAAGAAAAGACCATAAAACGATATAATCCCACATCCAAAACCTAAGAAATATAAGGGACCGGTGACCCTTGGACAATCAACTTTTATCGACGAAATAATAAGGAAAGTTAAGTCTCAGGCATCATTAGGACCCCAAACCGTTGCTTCTAGACATCCTACTATCTCCCTTCAGGCCACTGGATCACCATATGTAGCCTACGATGAGGTTCACAGTAAAACTGAAGGGACTAAATTTTTTTTTCCAGATATTGAAAATTCACGATCAATTTCCTCACAAGAAGGGAACTCTTGCAACCTCCGTGAAGGATAAGGAGAAATAGGTAAATATGAGGTTAAACCAGCAGAACCAAGATCTCCTGAGGTAGTAATTGAGTAGAGGACACCCAGTGTCCCAGATCAAGGGAGTACTATTAGAATCATTCCCGCCTCTTTTGGACATCCTAGGAACAACCCTCCAGCTCCAGAGATCCCAGAAGGATACTGGCATATCTTTGACCAAATGGCCAATAATCCATAACCACCCCAGACCTCTACACTACAGTATCCTATTGTTGACACAGGTGTCAACGCCCCCATGAAAGTTATCCCACTACAAAACATTTCCACCTTTCATGGACTCACTTTAGAAGATTCAGATGCATTCCTGTTTGAATTCGATGTCCTATGTAGGGGTTATGATTACATCATCGACCCCCAGAAACTGAAGCTGTTTCCCCCCACTTTAAAGGGAGCAGCCCTACGTTGGTTTATGGGACTGGGTGGGGGAACCATCAATGATTGGGACCAAATGAAAACTGCCTTCCTTAAAAAATATCAAGATTATTGTAGATATAGAGAGCTAAAAGATGAGATATTCCAAATGGTAGCAAGGCCTAGTGAAACTTTGGAAGAGTATGTGGAGTATTTCCAATATAACCTCTAAAGATATCCTTATGCAAATCTACCCGATAATGTTCTAAAAACCACGATGATTGAAGGGATGAAAGACCAGTGCATAGAGACACTAATTATCATGGGTAAAGGTGATATCTATCCAGAAGACTATGCCAATATTATTGATTTGTGCATCAGGTGCTCGAGGGGCAGTACAAGACTGAAACCAGCTGGACACAATGCGATCACCAGGGACTGTAAAGTCTTTGGAGGAAGTATTACTCGTGTTGAAATCAGAAACCTGCTGGAAGATTTCAAAACGGATATCCTGGGAACCTTAACAACACAATTAGACATCATGCAAGCCATGCAGAAGCAGGTCGAAGAATAGAAGAACCTGGTTATTTTTTTCCCTCGATGCAGAAAGAAACATAGTCATAAAGAATGCCCACTGGATATGGTACAGACCTATGCCATATGAACTAAGAAACATGGCACAACAAATTGCCCATCGCTCTAAGGATTAAAAGAATTCTTCAAGGAGGCAAAGGAAGAAGCAGAACCAGTATACCTATTAAGCTAGCATCACCAGTGGCAAGCATGGAAAACAGGTATGCCTATTGACCCATATTCATTCTTTCAGCCTTCACAATATAATTCCCAGCAATATATAGGAGCTACATGGCAGAACCAACCACCTCTTCCTAATTGGCCATCACAAGAATTCTCCATGCCACCTTGGTCCAATCAATCAAATCCGAACAATATTTGGCCAAATCCCTCTTACTTTGCATCATTTTGGCAGAACAACCCATATCCATCTCAATGGCCCCCCTCCAATTCACAAAACCAAAACTGGAAATCAAGCTGGAAAAGACCCGCAAACCGGCCAGTAGGGACAATCCCCTTGCCTCAACCCAGGCTACTAGCACCTTACACGTTACTGCAGAATCCTCAATCAAATCTATGACCACAACTCCCAGCCTAGCCCAACCCAAATCCTAACAACAGACCAGTCCATTTGGTACAAATAATTAAAGGTTTAGATTCAAAAATCGAGTTGAGAGAAGGTAATGAACTCAAATTGAGGTCTGGACAAATAATCCCACCAGAGGATGATACAAATATCCAACTTGAAGAACCATACGCAAATAAGTCATTGACTGTGGAACGACCACCTCAAAGGGAAAATAAAGTCAAGCAGAAAAATCACGAACAGAACCCTACCTCTTCTCTGCCATTCCCAGAAAGATTGATTATACCTCGCCCAATCGAATATCCCGACTCCGATCTCCCGAGAGAACTAAAAAATTATTTCATAAAAATACCCCTCCTCCAGGCTATTCAAGACATTCCAATCTATGCAAAAACCATTAAGGAATTGTGTACCAAAAAGTATGCGAGGAAAATAAAGGTAACGCCAACTGTCCATGGAGGGAACTTTGTCCGATCTATCATTAGGCATAGAGACACCTGTGAAATATGAAGACCCAAGAAACCCTATTGTCACAGTACAAATAAATGATGCTCCTTTCCCAATGTGTTAGTCGATTTAGGGGCAGCCATTAATATTCTCACAACAACAACTTGTGAGAGACTTGGCATCACAGCCTTAGATCCAAATACGACCTTGCTGGAACTTGCTGACCATTCAGCTATTAAACCAGAAGGGACATTATAGGATGTGATGGTGTCTGTAGATTCTTGGGAATACCCAACAGATTTTTTGATTATTAATCGTAGAAACCAGCTAGATGGACATCCTCTAATATTAGGAAGACCTTGGCTAGCGACTGCAGATGCTTATATAAGCTGCCGAGTAGGAAATATTGTTGCATTATGATGCATGTGTTGTACTTGATGGCAACCCTCTCGTAGAAGATCACCTCACTGATATATATCTAGATGAATCTACAGAAGAGATATCAGATGTGACAGAATGCAGGACAACTCAAAGGAATCAGATGACAATTCTGAGTATGACAAGTTAGCTTTGCCATCAAGCCCAAAGGGGGAGATTGTTGGCATTATGATACAAGTGTCGTCCTTGATGGCAAGATGACAGATTATAGTGCAACAGATCAGTAGCAAAGAATTGATGATCAGACTACAAAGAATGAAGAAAGCTGAGTATATACGCAGGTTCACTATATACCAAGTCGCGTACAAAGGCAGGTTATACATAGGTTCACTATGTACCAAGTCGCGTATATACGTAGGTTCGCTATATACCAAGTAGGGTATACACGCAGGTTATACTCGCAAGTTCTCTATATACAGAAATGCATATACATGCTGGATTTCTGATCAAAAGGCGCGTATGCGTATACACGCACTTTCATGCAAGGAAAAGCGCGTATATGTTGGAGAACTTACTTTTGGTCCATGGTAGTTAGTCCTTGGTATTTGAACCTATGATTTTGGACTGTAGTATCTCGTCAAATGTGTTGATCCCTAGTATTGGGTTCATGGTATTTGTTTGTTATGGTCTTGGACCATGGTATTGTAAAAGGCCTAAGACTATAAAAGGAGAAGAAGATCATTAGGCAAAGGGATGGAGAAAGTCTTGAATATCTGATGAAGGATGAGATCCAGTATGCAGGTTATGGGTTGCTTGATCTAAGCTAAGGAGGGATCTCACAAGTTGATGGAGAACAAGATCTAAGGATAGATCGGGATCAAATGGTTTGAAATGAACTATCTCTATATGATTGATTATGTTTATTCTAGATCTGTATACTGACGCGAGTAATGTTTTGAACGGGGGACGTTTGCTTACAAGGTATTACCTTTTGGAATGTGCAATGCACTTGCTACATTCCAAGGAGCCATACTCAGTATTTTTGCAGACTTGATAAATGAGGGATTAGAGGTATACACGAACGATTTCACACCCTATGGAGATGACTTCGAGCAGGCATTACAGAAATTGGAGAAAGTCGTGGAAAGATGCATTGCTACTAGGCTTTGCTTGACCCATGAGAAATGCCATATGGTGATGACAAAAGGCCTAATCCTGGGCCATTACATCTCAGAAACTATAATTCAGGTAGATCCAACAAAAGTACAGGTTGTTATCACTATAAAAAAATAAAAAAATGGACGACTTGAATGGTTTCGAAGTTGTATGTCAGTCTTGTCAAGTCATTTCTATTGTTTTGTTTAGGGAGTCTAAAACATAGGATAGAGTCTTGCTTCCATTGTTAAATAAGGTCAACAATCTTGTTTTTAACTACCATTAGTCCCATATTGGTTTATAGGTGTCATGTGTTAAGGTTGTTTTAAAGTTGTCATGTGCTATGAAATCAACTAGGATTTTTCGTAGTGCAAACTCATAAAAATACACTATGTGCGCTACGAAAACAGGGATTGTAGCTAGGAGATTTCGTAGCACAAAACACAAAATTTGCACTAGCTGCGCTACGAAATGGGGGATTCGTGCCAGATCTTATCTGGCTGTCTTTTCCATCAAAATTCGTTAACATTTCATCACCATGTGTCAATCCTTGAACCATGCCTATCACATGCATCCATTCATTCTCATCATTAGATTCATTAGATGTCTTTTACGCATTCTTTCAAATTTCAAGAAAGGTAAGTTGAGGTGAGTTAGTCTTGGTTTTTCCTGTGTTCCTTTCATGAATAGGAAGACAATTGGCAAGCATAAGGATGGCACTCCTCAGAACTTTTTGAAAGCTCAAGCGAGGCAGTTCTCAATTTCAAATTAAAGCAAGGCAGTGTTCAAACTGATACAGTGCAAGTTTATCTTCAAGTTTTCTTGCAGGGATTTTGTAGACATGTCTGAAGAAAGGAAAAATCACGGAGGTTCTGTGGGAAGATAAAATAGTTTCAATACCCGAAGTAGTTAGTTGTCATGCTCAATATTTCACTTTGATGGTCCTTGCAATAAAAGAGGCAAGATATATCAGAAGGGTCAATAAAAAATTGAGAACTGGAATCCAAATGATGAAACGACAGGTTGAATATTTGAATATTCAACTGAATGAACCAGAAGAACAGCCTCAACATAAATGAACCTGACAGTAAGTGAAGAAATTTTCTCATAATTTTGATACAAAACTTACTTTTTGAAGATTGGAGATTATTTTTGGATGGACAATGTCAGTTTGGGTTGGCTCATTAGCATATGGAGAAGTCATTAAGAATCCCAAAAAAGACAAAAAACTGTGTTTTTGACTCACACAGTAGTTTCGTAACGCGCTGCGAAACTGCTAAAGCTGCCAGTTTTTCTTTTTGAATCAATTTCAAAATGAAAAGGGGGAACCATTATGAAAGAATGCTACTCTAGAAGACACAAAAGGGCCACCTCAGAAGTTTTGAATGATAAGAAAAGGAAAATTCAAAGAATGAGAGGAATTTAATATCTCCAAAGTTCTGCGCTACGAAAACAGTAGTCATTTCATAGCTCAGACAGTTATCATGCTTCAACCAGCTTCTAAGGGGTTTTATCTTTGCACAAATATATGAGCAGGAAGTTTGGACTAATTCAAGGCGTCACATGCTATTAAAAGGGATAAAATGGTTAGCATAATTTGAGGAACCACATTGGAGACCAAAGTAGAAAAAACATGGGCAGTTTTCCTAGTATCCAGGGATAGTTAAAGGACAAACAATCAAAGGCTAGCATGAAGTTTAAAGTCATCACTCATGCTAAATATGAAGAGGGACAAATGTCAAAGAACGAGTTTGTTTTCATAGCTAAGGTTTTTGCCAGCATAGATAAGGAGTTACACTCCTAGTCAAATTAGGTCTCTCAGACTATTAGTTTACAGTCAGTTGTAATTAATAGTTTGTTTAAAGTTCAATAGGTGTCAAGTCTAGAGAAATTCGAATTCCCCTCTTGCTGGAGGAAGGAATTCGAGCTTGTAAGGAAATTCTATATATGACAAGAGTTGTAATGCACCAGGGGTTGGAAATTTTCAGAGAAAACGCTCATATTGTGTCATTGTAGAAGATTATGTTTTTATGAATATAGACTTTGGCTTTACTTCTCAGGATTCAGAAAGAATTCAATGGTGGCTTGTTTTATGTTTGTCCTCACTTCCTAATTTGCAGTAGTATGAATGTATGATACTTAGAACTCATTAGCTATGCTCTAACTTCCTTCATGCATTTGTAGACTGTGTTTCCTACATGTTTCTATGTGTTAAATGATATATTGAACTTTTGATGCCCTGACTTCCATGTTCAACTAATGTTGTTGTCATACTAAGCATTTTCTGACTCCATAAGCCCAATGGCTATTTATTGACTGTGTTTCAACCATTTACACTCCTTCATTTGTTTCATATAGTTAGCCATCTAATCCATTATCAAAATCTTTAACCTAGTGAGAGAGCCCTCTCAGGTTGAGGAGGCTAAGCCTCAGCCAAAAGTTGGTTTGAAACAGTTACTCAAGGTCTATCTGATCAACAGCTTGTCAAGGTTAGGTTTTTTGATAACACAGGTAATCCTCTTACTAGCTATCCCCTACACTCAAACAAAGGTACGCAGTTTTCTGGGATTTGTTGGATATTATCGAAGATTTATAAAACGTTTTTCATAGATTTCTGCACCATTATATGCCTTGACAGGAAATATTGATTTTATATGGACTGAAAAATGTGACATTTCCTTTGTAGAATTAACACGACTACTATCAACAACAACAGTATTACGAGGCCCAAACTAGGATATACCATTCTAGATTTCATCAGATGCATCAGATATAGCCATTGGAGCATTTCTTGGCCAAGAAAAAGACAAGAAACCCTATGCGATATACTACATCAGAAAAAATTTAACTCTTGCTGAGTTGAATTACACAGTGACAGAGAAATAGTTTCTAGTTGTAATCTACACTATTAATAAATTTAGACACTATATAACAAGATACTTTGTGGTCCTCTATACTGATCACTCCGTTATCAAATATTTAGCTAATAAACCAATTATGAATGGAAGAGTGACACAATGGTTAATCCTTTTGCAGGAATTTGACATAACGATCAAGGATTGACTAGGAAAGGAAAATCTGGTGGTATAATTCCTCTCCAAAGTGCCAAGAACAGACAACACAGTGGTGGTAGAAGACCAGTTCCCCAATGAGCACCTGTTTTCTCTAACCGTCAAAACACTGTGGTACGTAGATGTCGTGAATTACTTAGCAGTGGGAAAAATACCCAAACACCTGGCACCCAGAGAAAGGAAATTAATAGTGCAATGTAGCACTCGGTTCTCCTGTATCGGAGGATACCTCTTTAACACAGGAGTCGATATGCATATCTGTAGCTATATCAGGGAAGACGAAATTTACAATATCCTAAAAGCCTGCCATGATGGACCTTGCGGTGGACACTTTGTAGATCGCAGGACTGGACATAAAATCTTACAGATGGGCTATTATTGGCCTGCATTTTTTAAGGACGCCAAGAAATTTGTTCAGGCATGCAATAGTTGCCAAAGAATGGGCCGCCTTGGCCAGTCTGATGAGATGCCCCTACACCCACAGCTAGTCATTGAACCTTTTGAACCCTGGATGTTAGATTTTGTCGGCCCAATAAATCCATCATCTAATCAAAAATCATATATACTGGTTGCAATGGAATATGTGACAAAATGGGTGGAGGCAGTAGAGTTACCAAGAGCAATAGAGGAAATAGAAATCAATTTTATTTTTGAAATTTTCGTGCGATATGGTTTACCCAAAGAAATAATTACTGATGGAGGGCCACAATTTCTAGGCCATAATATTGCTTCTACACTAAAAAATCATCATGTTTTTCACAAAATCACCTCTCCATACCACCCGTAGGAAGACAGCCAGGTAGAGAGTACCAACAAGGTAATTGAAGCCATTCTAACAAAGACAGTTGCCTTGCATAGACGCAACTGGACTACCCGATTGCTAGAAGCCTTGTGGGCGTATCGCATGACTTGGAGGAATACAACAGGATACTCCTTGTATCAGCTGGTGTTTTCTAAGGAACCTATCTTCCCCATAGAAGTTGAAATTCAAACATTAAGGATAGTCCAAGAATTGGGGTTGGATTTGAATGAAGCACAAATTAACAGATTACAACAAATAAATGAATTAGATGAAATCCGACAATTGGCTCTCCAACATACTGGACTTATTCAACAAAAAAGAGCAAAATGGCATGACACCCTCATCAAGAAAAAGATATTCCATGAAGGGGACTAGGCACTTCTGTACGATTCCAGGTGCCAGGACTTCCTGGGCAAACTCCAGACTAGATGGTTAGGTCCCTATGAGATAAAAGAGGTGCACGATAATGGCACCCTTATATTAACCACCACTGATGGTTCTGGTTATTCCTTTAAAGCAAATGGGCATCGGGTATGCCTCTACCACAAACCTCTTACAAGGGAATCATTTTTCCAACAGATACGCAAAGATTCTATGATACAAATTCTTGCTGCAAAAGGCAACTCTTCAGCACCACCAATTCAGTAAAAGAGTTATTTTTTTTAGACTTGTAAATACAATTGTTTTTTCCATTTTTTTCTATTGTTTTTATTTCTTCTATATCATTGCCTTTCTATTGTTTAGAGTAGTAGGGATGATTGTTTTTTTTCTTTCTCCTTGTTTTCTTTTGTTGTTCCTTAAAGGGAACAACACTTTTTCGTGTGCTTTCTTTTGTTGTTCCCTACAAGGAACAACTGTTGTTCCCTAAAGGGAAAAACACTTTTTCATATGCTTCATTTGTAGGGAACAGTTGTTGTTCCCTAAAGGGAACAACAATCTTTCATGTATTGATTTTTTGTTCCCTACAGGGGACAACTGCTCTTCCCTAAATGGAACAACACTTTTTCGTGTGCGTTCTTTTGTTGCTCCCTATAGGTAACAACTGTTTTTCCCTAAAGGGAACATCACTTTTTCGTGTGTTTTCTTTTGTTGTTCCCTATAGGGAACATGTGTTGTTCCCTAAAGGGAACATCAATTTTTTGTATATTTTCTTTTGATGTTCCCTCCAGGGAACAGCTGCTTTTCCCTCCAGGGAACAACACATTTTTTCCTGAGTATGATTTTGTTATTCCCTCTAGGGAACAACACTTTTCGAGTGTTTTTGTTCTTCCCTTAAGGTAACAACATTTTGTGAGTATTTTTGACAACAACCCTTTCTTCCCCTTGCATGATCATTCCTAGCCCATCCCAGCTCATTTTTTTTATATAATCCTCTTTATGGAATAAAGGACAATACATATATGAAGACAACAAGTATGGAGTCTAGTGAAGCAGGGAAATATCTTTAACATTATTATCTCTAACAATATTGCTCTGTGATGATCAAAAAAGAAAGGACACAATTATATATATCACTTTACTATCCTCATTTCTACTATAAATGATACTAATTGATTATCTTCACCATGCTTGTTCTACTCCCTCTAGTATAATTCTCTCTACTTATTATCAATAATATTATGGGTATATTTTTTTCTATTGATATGTTTAAACTTCTTCTGCCATCCCTAATCTTAAGGAATACTGAGCCGCCCTCTATATATAAAATGGGGAGTGTAAAAAAAAATAAAAAAAATAAAAAAAAAATTTATATATATATATATTATATATATATATATATATATATATATATATATATATATATATATATATATATTATATTATATATATATATATATATATGATAGATATATATATATATGTATATAGTAATAAAATTCACAAACAATTTTATTTTTGATCTACAAATGAAGGATAGGGGGTCTCATCACGAGCCAACCTACCATGTTCATAGGGATGTGGCGAAGTGGCATTCCCACTATGGCCACCACACCAGGGATATGATCCAATGGATGCATCAAGAAACAAAATCCTTGGAACAGGAGGTCTCATCACGAGCTGACCTGACCATTTTCGCCTACTTCCCAGTGAATGAAAATGTGTTCATCTAGTTAACATGCGAGCACATTGATCTCTACTATGGACATCATAATGCACTTCCCCAACTATACATAGATGATCCTAGCTCCTAAGGGTTAGAAAGAAACTTTGTCAAGGCTATGGACGCCTGTAGGTAGCAGAAGCTCTGCTTATGGTATTTAGGTTTTATTTCCTATATCAATAATTACTACAATGCTCTCTTCTTATTTTTCTATATTTTTCTACGGAGAGATTATTTCCCTAACTTACCTTACCTTGAACCTTTATGCATGAGTTAATATTTTCTAAAATCAATCACATCATTTTCAAGTGGAATAATGACAGTAAGGTATCATCTCTTACGAATGTTGTCCTTTTTATTTATCACATCAACTCACAGCATTTTATCACTTATTAATAATTCTCGTTACACGCCTTGTTTTCATTACTCCAATATCATTTTATGATCCTTTCATTGAAATATGTACTCTGCCACCTTTACTACCCAATCCATCACCCCTATACTTCGCCGCTAGAATGTCATCTTTTCGTCCATTCAGTCATAAACGACCTTTAATTTCGAGAGGGGGCGGGGACCTCTAGTACACGCATGCATGTGCCGTCATTGTTTTATTTGATTTTGTAGAATAATATGACATCCCATAATCATAGAGCATGTGGTATTATAACAGTCCTCAATTTAATGATATTTATTTTTATAAAACATCACCTAAAAGAGTTGTTACAACTACTTATTGTTCCATCTCTTGGCTCTGTTCGTTGCTGTGTTTTCTCCACTACACTAATCATTTGCAGAAGTAGGAAGAACTCAAGCAACATGGGAGGAAAAAAAGTGCGCTGAGAACCTTTAATACTGGCTATCTCTAATGGAGCTAGGGAAATTCTAGCTCATGCAGGATGGACAACATATTTTACAAGTTTTCAACCCCCCAATGAGGAAATCACCATTGAATTTCTACAACATCTACAGAATGGACAATCCTTGCTGAGAGGTAGAAAAATCACCATAACAGATGTTGTGATAGTAGAAGTGTCTGGGCTACTGGCAGAAGGACCAGTATGGGCTGACAAGCGACTAAAGTTGCACAACGCTATGGAGATTTTTAGGGATGAAGGACAAGAGCTAATCAAGAAGGGAAAAGGCATTCGACCATATTCTCTCAGAGAGCCATGGGGAGAATTGGCACGAACTGTCTAGAACTATATCACTTGCGATGGGCGTTGAGATGCGGTAAGGCCGTGACAACTCAAAATTTTAGTAGTCTTAAAACAAAAATGCTCTATTAATTTGCTTGCACTGTTGAATTCATTATTGCATGAGACTACTGAGAGGCTGAGACGGTCTCAACACCCAAAGACAGTAGTTAGCCAACATTTTCTAATCAGGTTAATAGTTAGTCATAACCTTGCCCAACAACAATCAACATGGGATGATCTCATATCGGCCCTCGAAAGAGGAGAAAACTTGTCAACACCTAACCCTATTCCAAAAAGAAAAAGGACTGCCCCTTCAAGAAGTAGACCTCACAAGCGTAGATGATCTACAAGGTTGAATTCAGACTAGGGATCATCTGGAAATCCTCAAGGAAACGCTAGTCAACCAACATAATTATCTAGCCTGGTAAATGTATAGGACTTGCAACCAGAGTCAGAGAGACAAGATAATACTGAGTCAAAACCTAAGGGAGGAGATAGACCTGATTCAGTGCAGGAAGGATTAGGGCATTCAAACAATGAACAAGAAAATGAAGTGGGGCCTCCTTCAACACCAAATATGAGTTCTCGAGATGATCTTCTACAGGATTTCGAGGCAAGGATGGCCCAAGTCCTAGCCAATATGAACATCTACATGTAGCCTGAAGAACCGCTTAATCCTAACTTAGGAGAAGCCTAATATCCAGGGAATTCTGGCCATACCAGAATTCTTCCTTCCCCAAAAGATACAAACCAAGAAAAGGAAGCAGATACACAGGCTATTTAGGAATCAAAGAACCAATCTGGTGACATGCTCCTAGTAGAAAATAGTCATGATCAATAGCAAGAAGGTCTAGACACAGAAGTCACAGGCCAAGAAGAGGAAGCAGACACAGAGGTTATTCGGGAGTCTGATAATCAATCTGGAGACACAGACTTATTGGAGCAAAGCTAGGGTGAACAACCAGGCTCTTTAGAGACAAAGGCTATTAATGAGACTGTTAGCAGACCAGTTATTCCTCAAAAGAGGCACAGAGCCAAAATGAAATTTAAGAAGCTAAGAAAAGAACACCAAAAGCTTTGTAAGATGGTTAAGAGGCTCCGTAGAAAAATAAAGGAAATTACAATGGGAAAAACTCCAAACAATACCCTTGAGGTAGCTAATGTGGCCGTGCAAATAGAATTATGTGAAGGTAGGGCTATAGGGACTCAAACTAAGCTCATACCTACGCGAACAATTGCCACTCAAGCAACATTACATGTAGATTTAGTAGATGTAGCTACTCAAACAGAGGTTTGGATTTCCCACAATAAATAAATGTAGATAAAGGATATACCCTCTTGTAGCATAGGAAATTAGACAGAGGATATCATCCCTTGTATCATAGGCACTCAGACGAACATACAATCCAAAGACATTCTGATGCACCATGACCCTCTTTTACTAAATCTTCAGGAGGAATTGGCACAAGCCCAACTCGCTTTAGTACAATATGAACAAGAGATAGTTTCCCTACAGAGATATCAAGAGATGCAAAAACAGCTTAGGGAACTAACTATAATGGAGAATGAGACCTTTGACAGGTGTAGAAAGGCGGAAGAAAAGCTGGAGAAGGTGAAATTCAAGCTATACAAAGTCATGAGTCAGACAAACACTATCTGCTCACTGTATTCAAATGTCTTGACATGTAGGTCTCCCGCCACTAATTATTCCTTGTTCTTATTAGAACAGTACCTATTATTCAAAATCAAAGCTGTAAGAGCTAGTAAACCAATTGAATTAGGGAAAACTGAAGATTTTATAAATTGTCACAAGAAACATGGTGTAAAGGTCTAGAGGCTTCTTTGTGAGTTCTATATGCACAATTTCATATTAGAAAACGAGGTGTAAAAGAACCCTAATCCTTTTTTTGGTGATTTTAAATTCCAGGATATAATCTCTTTTGCAGTTAACCAACTCAAATGTTTTAAAGCTTATAATGCATTCAAAAGATAGGAACATCGATTGGATCTTTGGGTGAGGAGTGAACCTAAACAACCTTTACAAATGTTTTCCAACCATAAAAATCTCATGAAACGAGAGGGGGTGATTAAAACTTTAGGGCCCATACATAAGGATATTGTGTAGAAAGGAATTTCATATTTCCTCTCCATTCAAGAAAGATCTCTAACTACATCTAAGCTCAGACGAACAATCTCCACTAATAGTGTGAAAGAAAGGGAACCATTTAATTATATGAATTTTAGCGTTGTTGTAGCCTGGATGATCACCTACAGCAATCTTATTTTGAGATAAGGACATCACTGGTTGGGATGCTGATTTCGGAGTCCCATTATTTGGTATCCTCCTGAAGGGTATCGGGCTGACTATGAGTTGCCTGAAGGGAAAGAAAGGCCCGCCTTTGCACTCCTATCTCAACATCATGGCTTTGGACCGATTTTTGAAGCTCTCTCTCTAGCCTACTCTTTAACTGCATTGCATAAGAAGTATTTTCTTTTCATGAGGACATGAAAAAGGGTAAGTAGGGGAGTATGTTGAGTTATGCAATGGGTATGTATTTACTCCCAATTACGGTGCATTTTTCCTCTTTTCTTATCTCTTTCGTACCTTTATACGCTAACATATTGATGGATTATGATAAGAAATGAATGAACTACTCTCGATTAATATTTAGCCACTGTAACTAACTCTTATTCCTTTTTATGTAGAAAAACGATGAAAGGAACAGTTGGTGTTCCCTAGAGGCAGAACAATGTAAACCAACAAAGGAGGAATGAGGCGCGTCGGTTGTGGTCAGGCCAGAGGATGAATCAAGAGGATCAATGCTAAATAAGAAGAATGTTAGAAGATAGGATTTAGTTGTGAATCCCTCAGGATCTTCTGATCCTGAGGGATCGCATTTATCTTTCACCCTTTTTTATTATAAAATTAAAAAATGTAGGGAAGAGGGGAGGGATCTCTATTTATTTCAAATTGTAATTTCAATTTATAGACTGATGCTTTTGAGGAACACGACTGTATTGTAATGAGGATTGAGTTCAATGGTTAATAAATAATTTACATTGTTTTTCATTCTTATTCTCTGAAGTAGCTCAACATTATTCGCTGGTGGCTAAGGGCTTGGCCTCTAATGGATAAAATTGATATCCTTTGTGTTATATCTTTCTTATTCATGCAAGTTTATTGGTTTTATGTTTTTCCATTCTCTGTGAGTTTATCTTGTTTGCTGTTTGCTGATTTCCTATATTAAAGCTAGTTTACTTTCCTTATGTGCTTCGCAGCTTTGTCATTTGATTCCATTTATGCTTACTATAGATTAAGTTGATTATCCGTTAAGGCATTGAATCTTGTGTGGTTATTATAGAATCAGCTGAAAGAGATTGGTTAATGCTACTGAACTCTCGGTTGACATCATTTCGATTTGATTTGATTAATTGAGATTGAGTATGATTTATATAGAAACAGCTAGATGAGATTGGTTAATGCTACTATGCTCTCGGTTTATGCTATTTTCCATTGAATTGTCTATTTGAGATTTGATTACAATTTCAGTTGAGGATTAAATCTTGATGCTTAGATGTAATATTTTCGTTAACAGTTGCAGTTTGAGTTTTATAATGCATTTATTTACTCTTGTATCAAAGCTTTATATTTCATTTTAAAAAACATTACTCTCTGGATTCATAGCTTTCACATATTCTGTACACTCTTGGAGTAAAATGACTTTCCCGGGTTGATAACTAATGTGAGGAAATTAGGAGTTTTAAAAGACACCTTTTAGCACCCAACAGCCACTAGGATGGATATGGATTACCTTGTCAAATAGGAGTAAAAGGAGAATTCGGCCAAGAATTACCTGAAAAGGAATGAGTTAGCCAAGGTGACATAGTACATGGTTGGGATTGCCAATTCAAGAAAGGTGATTGACCTTGCCAAGCTGACCCAGAATTGTACTGCTGATTAAATGATGAAGAAGAAAGGAACTAGGATGTGCCTTGTGACATACCTGTGGGTCAACCTTGTCAGTATCGACAATGGTTCATTAATTATAATGGTTCTGTCTCTTCTTCTGCTACTTTAAACACTGCTTTCATCCCTGGAAGTGATGGACACTGCTCAGTGGCATGGTCCTTGGTGCAGATAGTGCATGTTCGGACCATGTCCAACGGAAACTCCTGTTGTGTAGGTTTTAACCCCGTACAAAAATTACCTGCATACAAATTCTAAAACACAAGAAATAAACAATGCGAGAGCATAACACATAAAACACATATACACAGAGATTTTCCCCTAGATCCAAAAACTGGGACTACCAGCTTGATTTTTCATTATGTTCCTTTCAATGTTACAATACATATTTATACATGTGGAAGCATCCAATACCATAGATCGAAAACCATCGCGTCCAAAACCATGGATCGAAAATCATCGCATCCAAAACCATGGATCTAAAACCATCGCGTCCAAAACCATGTGCGAAAACCATGCACAAAACCATAGGTAGGTCTGCCCACCCTAATATAGGGTCGAAAAATAATTTCCACTGGGTGCTGCCCTGGACCCCATAGAGGGGGGCTACCCACCCCCCTCAAACCACCTGTAACCCCCCTACTACGCAATCAGTGAAATGAAGGCGGGGCTCTGCCCCCCCTCTAACTCCCCAGTTAATTACGTGGGCTAGTCGTGGAAATAATATAACACAACCCAACATTCTCCCACTTGTTGTTTTCTTTCCATAGGAGGCCATGGGAGATTTTAGTCATTTATCCAGCCCTACAATGCCCATTATTTCTCTACACCAATAGAACTTCTCAGAGCTCACAGATTTTGTCAATGCCTCTGCAGTATTCTTCAAAGTGTCCACCTTTACCAGTAACACCTTTTTTTCTTCTATTATATCCCTCACAAAGTGATAATATACATCAATGTGCTTTGTCTTTGAATGATAAGCAGGGTTCTTTTCCAAGAAAATTGCACTTTGGCTATCATATCCTTATAGCTCCCTGTACTAACCCCATACTTGAACACAATCTCTGCAACCAAACTGCTTCCTTTATTGCATGAGTGGTTGCCATGTATTTTGCCTCTATAGTTGATAGTGCCACTACAGATTGTTTCTTACGCATCCAACTGACTGCACCTCCAAATAGGTTAAACACATACCCACTTGTAGATCTTCTCTAATACAGATCTCCAGCCCAGTTTGCATCAACAAAGCCATGAATACCCAAAACTCTGTCCAATGTTGATCTTCCTTGGTAGCACAAATCATAATCACTAGTGCCACACAAATATATGAAGACCTGCTTCATTGTTGTCCAATGCTCCTTCCCTAGTTTTGACATAAACATGCTCAATACTCCCACTACATGTGCAATGTCTGGTCTAGAGCAAACCATCGCATACATCAAGCTACCAACTGCACTTGCATATGGAACACGGGACATGTCCTCTTCTGATTCTTGTGTCTTGGAACACTATTCAGCGGATAACTTTACACCTACAGAAATAGGAACCTTCACTGGTTTACTATCAGGGAAAATTTTGAGGATGGAAATGTATCTTAAAGTTTAGAAACCTTGGCGAATCTTACTAGTCCCTAACATACAAACTATAAAATGTTTAGCAATATGTTTGCAAAAATATTCAAATTTCTAATGATTTTTTAAAGTCTCTATGAAACTTTGGTGATTTTTAAGGTAAAATAATTTTATGATATAAAAATTGGGCAAATCATTTTTAGGAAAAATGGAAATTGGCAAATCCTTCTTTTGGAAAAAAATGAAAAATTAGCCCACCTGCGAATAATAGCCCCTAAAATTTTCCCTGTTTAAACCTCTGCAGTATTTTCTCGACATACTTCCTCTAGTTTAATCAAAGCTTCCTCTTTGCTCGATCTCTTTTAATTTCCATGCCCAAAATATAGTTTGCAGCACCAAGATCTTTCATGTCGAATTTGGAGGACAATTGGGTCTTCAAATCTTGGATAATTTCTTTGTCATTTCCAACCAGCAACAGATCGTCCACATACAAGACTAGATAGATAACGCAATCACCGATTAATTTAAAATACATAGAGTGATCTGCTTTGCTTATGGTGAACCCAAGTCCCCATATAAATGTATCAAATTTCTGATACCACATCCTTGGGGACTATTTTAACCCATACAAATACCTCTTTAACTTGCATACCAGTTCTTTCTTACCCTTCACCACAAAGCCTTCAAGCTGCTTCATGTAAATCTCCTCTTCTAAATCCCCGTGAAGAAATGTTGTCTTCACATCCATCTGTTCTACCTCAAAATCAAAAGTAGCAGCAACAACAATAATCTAATAGAAGCTACCTTGGCAACAGGAGAAAAAATATCACAAAAATCAATTCTCGACACCTGGGAATAACCTTTTTCTACTAACCGAGCTTTGTATTTCTCCAGCTTTCCTTCAGCATTTGTCTTCTTCTTGAACACCCATTTGCTGCCAATGGGTTTCCTTCCAGCTGGCAACTCCACCAGATCCTGTTAGGTCCCCATAATACTAGTGATTCCCCCATTACTATTGTTGTTGTATCCCTTATTGTTAGTTTTGTGCCCCTATTATCCCCATATTGTTATTATTGTGCCCCATAGAATCCCTCTATTGTTATTTTTGTGCCATTATATTATTATTGTTAGGTCGACCTGGTTATATTGTGACCCCTTAGACTCCTATATATAGAAAGGAGGTTTTTTCATTTGAAATATCTAAAAATTGTTCATTTGTGTAATGTAAAGGAGGTTTCCCCCTTGAAGAGGCTTATTTCTAGGGTGTTCATCTATCTTTTCTATCTTTTTATGAGCTAGTTTCATAACATTTGGTATCAAAGCTTTGGATTCTAGGGTTTCGCTGCTCCAAACAGGTCATCATGGAATTTTCACTATAACGTTTTTTCGGCGATGTTTCAAAAGCTAAAAAAAACCGTTTGAGACAAAATCATACTGAACCACCGGTCCAAATTTGAGATTTTATCTCGCTATATTTTCGGAGATATGATCTGAGGAAGTTAGGGTTTTTGCAAGCTCCAGAATTTCATCTAAAATAGGTCACCATGGAATGTTCACTATAACTATTTCGCTACGAAGTTTCAGAAGCTAAAAAAAAAATCCATTTGAGAAGAAATTGTTCTGAATCTCAATTCCGAACTTCAGATCCTGGCTTGCTATATTTTTAGAGATATAATCTGAGGAAGTTAGGGTTTTTGCAAACCCCCGAATTACATTCCAAACAGGTCACCTTGGGAAAATCGTCATAACTTTCGCTCTGAGCATCAGATTCAATTTTCATAAGAAGTTACAGAAAGAGGATGGAAATCTTCTATTATAAGATCAGGAATAGAATTATACTTATAGTTTTCTTGGGTATCTGTGTTAGAACCTAAGGTTGAAACAGTGACCTGTGGCATGTCGTACAAGTTCAGTCTAATGAACTAGTCTATACTTAGGTCATCGTGGGAGATTTGGCATAACTCTTCATTGGAGAATCCAAGCTTGATCAGACTTGTGGGGTTAGAAAGATTGCTTAGAGGGTTACCACAGAAAGAAATGTCATACCTAGAAGATCCAAAATCACAGAGATACATCAGATTCAATATCGAGCTCCTAGAAAGTGAAAAATGGTGTGTAGGTTTTTATAAATTTTTTCATAAGCTTGGTTTGAAGAATTAGTTTGAAGGAATTGAAAGGGCACAGTGAAGCATTATTATTGGTAATTGATGCCCCGGAGAAAGAAAATGGAAACACCTAGAAAGAAACTTGAAAGCTCTAGCATGACTGATGAAGAAGAGGAAGAAATGCAACATGATATATCAAAATTACGAGACCAAGTGCAACAAATTTCACTCGCACAAAAAGTAATAGAAAATAAGATGGACGGTTTAGAGAAAGACGTAGAAGCTAAGATGGATGGTTTAAAGAAAGGCCTAGCTAATATTGATGGTTTATAGAAAGGTGTAGAAGCTAAGATGAATGATGTGGAAGCTAAGTGGACAGCATGGAAGCTATGATGGATGGCGTGGAAGCTAAGATGGATGATTTAAAGAAAGGCATGGGAGATTTGCAAACAAATTTGAAGACAAATTTGACAAATTTTATACAAGAAATGCTTACAAATGGTGAAAGGGTAGGAAAGGGAAATCATGATGAGAACAAAATAAATGTTAATGATGATTTCATAGACTCTAACGTTGGATCGAAGAACCACCATGTTCCAAAGATCGATATGAGGAAGTTTTATGGCAAGGATCCCGGAACATGGATACTACAAATGGAGCAATTTTTCGATCTCCATAATGTGCAAAATACACAAAAGGAATGCATTGAAACTTTATATTTGGAACCAAATCAGTTTGTATGGTATTGATGGCTTTGCTCTCGCAAACAAATTGTCACTTGGCCTATTTTTATGGTTGAAATGATAACACATTATGAGGATACAAAAAGCAACACCTTTTTTTAGCCAATTGATAAATCTCAAAAAAAAGGGTTCAATGATGGAGCACATTGAGGACTTCCAAAAATTGAATATAAGGGTAAAATATATTCCAGAGGAGCATAGGATTGATGTGTTCATAGGGACTTTAAAATATAACATCCAACATGAGGCTCACATTTGGGAACTAGATTCATTGGAGAAGGCATTCAGGTTGGCAAGAAAAATGGAAAGAAATTATGGCAACAAGGAAGCCTACCACTCACAATCATAAAGATGGAAGTGTTACTACCCCTAGCCATCCACAACCTACAAGTTTGATACCACAATACTTGGAAAAAAAAAGAGCAAAAGGGATTTGTTACAGTTGTGATAGCAAATACACTAAAGGTCATAAGTGTGCAGAGAAGAAATTATTTTACATAGATTGTGAAGAGGAGGAAGAAAAGTAAGTAGAAATGTCAAAAGAAGAAGATATACACCAGGAACAAACCCTAGAAAAAGAAGAAAGGAATCCGACCATCTCTTGTAATGCATTGGCTGGAATTACCACTCCTCAAACTATCAAGATAGAAGGGCATATCAAGAAGAAAAAGGTAATAGTGTTGATTGATTCAGGAAGTACCCTGATCCAGGTGGATATTGGTGGCCACCTGCCAAGTCCACCTGGACCCCCACCATTGTTTCTCTAAGCATTTTCAGTTTCCTTAATTATAGCACAACCTACTATTTTTAGCAGTTTTGCGGGTCCTGAAGTTCCAGAGCTGTTTTGAGGCCCTAAACGACATTTTTTGGGAAATCTGGGGGCAGCATGTGTCCATGGACTGATGTTTCCCTTTCCAAAGTGGTAGTGCTCGGATAGATCTTTCTAACGAGCTATTGTATGCGTCAAACGAAGATCGTATGCCAAAGTTACGACCCCGGGAAGTTGATATACCAATTTACCCAAACGAGGCCCACAGTTTGGCGTTTCATCTTCTAGGGTTAGGTTTTGGAATGTTAATGGTTTTCCATTGTTTCTCAATAATAAATAGACCTTCGAGCCTCATTGTAACATAGTTTAGAGGCATGTAGCCACCGCATCTCTTCTCAGAGATAAGCTACCATTGCCCTAGCTGGTTTATTTCCATTACTGTTTGTAAGCATATTTCAGTATTTTACATTAATGGAATGAAGTATTATTTCCACTGCATATTTGTGTTTATGGTTATCTCTGTAATTTGTTGCATTCTTGTTTAAGTCTAGATCAGTGGTATCAGAGCGGTCTGTTTTTTCTCTATTTTTCTTTGCATGTCCCCAACGAGGTCGAGATATAAGGAGTTACGGCTTGAACTAGTTGAACCTTTGCAAGACCAGCCTTGCAAATCTCGACGACCTCCCATGGCGGATGAGAAGAAAGATGAGGGGGCAGGAGATCCTATCAAAATCTTGCTCGAAGAAGCCCTCGAGTGACAACGGAACGCGATGATGGACAACTTTGCCCAGATCCTTCATTGGCTACCCAGAAGCGACGCATCGGCTTCCAGCAGCTACTCTGGAAACGCCATGCTCTTTAAGGTACAAGTTAATTTTGAAATCCCCATATTCGAGGGTTAGATAGACGTAGATGTCGTAGATAAATGGTTAAATTTGCTAGAGGGTTATTTTTCTATTCATGAATTTTTGAGTCGGGAAAAGACTGTTTTCACTCTTCTCAAAGCAGCCCCCCACATCATGGACTGGTGGGAAACCTACTGCGAGCAGAAGGATGAAAATACCAGCTTACTATTTTCAGCCACACCCACCTAGAATTCATTCTGCGATGCCATCAAGGAGTAGTACTACCCTGTCAGAAGCTATGAGGATGAATACATAAAGTGGACCATGCTGCGGCAGGGAAGGGACCAAGATGTGCTGGAGTTCACCAATATTTTGCATACCCTTCGCACAAAGTTGGGTGTCAAGGATTTGGAGCAGCATTTGATACTCAAATACCACGTTTTCCTACACAAGTACATCCAGGAAGAAATAGAATTGCTAAACATCTCCTTGCTCGGCACAACATACCGATATGCTATCAAGGTAGAGCAGAAGTTTAAACAAGAGAAGCAAGGGAAAGGTGCCCCTAAACCACAGAACAAATGAAAAAGCCAAGGTGGGGCAGCCCAAGACAACCCGCCAAAGCTGCAAGCAAAGAACAATGCCGCGAAGCCGAAAAAGGACACGGGAAAATGGTGCGAGTTCCATACGAGCTCCACTCACAACACAAGTGAGTTTCGGGCCAAGCAGTCACTGGTGCCTGAGCTAAAGGTTTTAGAATTAGATGCATCTTCTGACTGTGAGTCAGAACCCGACAAGGGGAATGACAAAGGGAAGCATATCATTGATGTGGATCCCAACGCCAAAGTTGCTACTACCAAGATCTAGAAAAATGAACCTGAAGATCCAGAGGAGGAGGAGCATCTCTTCCACTGCCAGATGTGGGTAAAGGGCTCCCCGCTATAGTTCATTATCAATAGCAGGAGCCAAAAGAACCTCATTTCGGCAGAGGTCGTGAAGCCGTTGGGCTTACCGACCATAGCACATCCATAACTGTACACCATCAGGTGGCTTCACCAAGGATGGGATCTTCGCGTGAGCCAGCAGTGTCACCTTCCATCCAACATCAAGCCCTTCACGGATGAGGTATTGTGTGACATTGCTCCCCTTGAAGTTTGTGATGTATTATTAGGAAAACCATACTTGTGGAAGTGACATGCTCTGTATGAAGCAAGGCCCTGTGCTGTTATTATTACATTGGGAAATAAGTTGTATAGGATACCAGAGGTAGCATCGCCTACTGCTATCTCTTTGATTACTGCAAAACAATGCAGTAAGCTCATTTCCAAAATCGGGAAATTTGTTTTCCTGATGATACACCCTCAAGGAAAGAAGAAGATGGTGGCCACAGCCTACAGACAGGGGCCCTCCGCACAACAACTATAGATGGACAAGGTCATGGAGGAGTACGAGGACATCTTCACCTCCCCCGTAGGGGTTCCTCTACACTGTCAGGTCAAGCACTCCATCAATCTAACCCCAGGTGCGCCACTACCCAATGGACCAATTTATCTATGCTCCATTCTGGAGAACGATGAAAT
>APFE031660853.1:0-28203 GCA_000404065.3 Pinus taeda
ATTATGAGGATACAAAAAGCAACACTTTTTTTAGTCAATTGATAAGTCTCAAACAAAGGGTTCAATAATGGAGCACATTGAGGAGTTCCAAAAATTGAACATAAGGGTAAAAGATATTCCAGAGGAGCATAGGATTGATGTGTTCATAGGGTCGTTAAAGGATAATATCCAACATGATGTTCGCCTTTGGGAACCTGATTCATTAGAGAAGGCATTCAGGTTAGCAAGAAAAATGGAAAGCAAAAATTATGGCAACCAGGAAGCATACCACTCACAACTATAAAGGAAGTGTTGTTGCCGCTAGTCTTCCACAACCTATAAGGTTGACACCACAACAATTGGAAGAAAAAATAGCAAAAGGGCTTTGTTACAGTTGTGATAGCAAATACACTAAAGGTCATAAGTGTGCTGAGAAGAAATTATTCTACATAGATTACGAAGAGGAAGAAGAAAAGGAGCAAGAAAGGTCAAAAGAAGAGGATATACTCCAGGAACAAAGCCTAGATAAAGAAGAAATGAATCCGACCATATCTTGTAATGCATTGGAGGGAATTACCACTCCTCAAACCATCAAGATAGAAGGACAAATCAAGAAGAAAAAGGTAATAGTGTTGATTGATTCAGGAAGCACCCAAAATTTTATTCATTGTAAGGTAGCAAAGGAATTGAATCGCTTCCTATATCCAACACCAGAGTGTCAAGTGATGGTTGCAAATGGAGGAACGATAAATTTCTCTAGAAAGTGCCATAACATCAAGCTATCCATGGGAGAATATGTATTGACTAACCCAATGCTTTTCATTCCAATGGGAGGTGTTGATGTTGTACTAAGAATCCAATGGCTACAATCCTTGGGTACAATAGCTTTTAATTTTCAAGAATTTTCATGAAATTTTCCCAGCTTGACTCTGGTAACAACATTAGCCACAATTTTCTTTTGCACATAAACTCTAGAATTGTCTTTAAGTTCACGAAGCTTTTTGCCTACTTTAGCTTGCCTCCTAGAATAGGTATGGCAAAGCTCAATTACTTCAGCAAATGGATTCTTATAGATGTCTCCACCACTTAGAAGGTTTAATGTTTCAATGCAATCATCTCTCAGCCCTTTAAGGAACACAATTCTAATAATATTTTCGTCTAAGTTTGACCCACGATATTTGTGAAAATTGTATAAGAATCATTCAAGATACTCCTCTAGGTTTTTGTCTTCTATTTGTTGCATTCTAAGGATATCATTGATGTCCATACTTTTATAAAAATCTTGATACTTTTTAAGGAAGACTGATTTCATGTCATCCCATGAGTATATCATGTGTTTCCCTAGACTCATGAACCACCTAAGGGTTGCATCTTTTAATGTGGCAGGAAACAATTTAAGTTTATGTGCATCCTCATATTAATTATAACTACGAAATAAAATATTGAATTAAAAAATAAATGCATCAGGGTCCTCAGATGATTTACCGTAGAATAAGGGGAGAGATGCCATCGGAATGTTTTTCATGTTGATGTCACGAGTCACATCCAGGATAGGGAACCCAAAGGTAGCTTCCTCTTCATGTGCCTGGTTGTTTCCTCTAAATAGGTTACCATTGCGTCAAGGACCTTCTCCCTCTTCTTGGTGTTCTTCGTTGTGTTTTTCCTCCCCATCTTAGTGATCCATATCTGCAATGGGCACCCAAAGGGGCTTACTGATTATGGTGTGAACATGAGGTATTAGAACACAATTGATATTAGTTGATTTTTCATCCACGTTGTCCTGCAGTTATACTGGTTCTTCTATAGGGTTGTCAAAGACAACCTATCAAATGGCCTTTCCCCTTTGATCTAAGAATTTTTGATCCGAAAGCAGGTTGGTATCAACACTTCCTCCTTCTTGTCTCAATCCTTCATATTAATTAGCAGCGGTAAGAATGGGCATATTAATTGATCCAAAAGTTGCTAGAAATTTAGAACTAGAAATAAATCTACCCCTACTATCTCTAGGTCTACCTATACTCCTATGCATGAAGATAAAGGAAATAAAAACTCAAAAACAAGCAATGATCAATCAGAGTTTGGAGCAACCCCACAAAAGTGGATGCATGGCTCTTCACTCACATCTTACCATACACTCTTCGCCCTCTAATAGTTCTACAAGATCCTGAAACTCAAATCATAATAGTTACCTGAATAAGAAATTACAACTTTCTCAACAACAGTGCCAAAATGTTGAGAGATTTAATGGTTGTATTAATTCTCCTACATCTATATGTTAATCCAGGCTCATAAACACGAGTTTTATTGCACTTTCTAAATTCATTTTTTGGATAGAGTTCTAATGGTTTCCTTTATGAAATGAGTTAGCTAAATCTAGCACAAAATTCATCAAACCCTAGCTAGCAGAATTAATAACCAAATTCTAACTTGAAACTTTTAATGAATCTATACTCAAATGAAATCCCATTCTGAATCACAATATATATGCTAAGCAAAAACCTCCAATTGAAACACTTTCTCAAATATCTTAGCTCTCACGAAAACCCTAAGAAACCCTAATTTTGTTACCTATGCCACTCTTGAATGAAAAGTTACAAATTCTAATCTACTTCAAGCATGATCGGAAGGCAAGTAAACTTGAAACTAGACTTTCCAAAGGTAACTTCAAATCTCTGATAAGTTTCACTCTTGGACACAACTTGGAAGAATATCTTAATAAAAACCTATTCAATCCTCTTTCTTGTTTAACTAAGTACAAATCTAAATCCTGTACTTGAAATTAAAATGACTTCAAATCTACTATCAAACTCTTATTTAACAAAATACACTCTTCTAGCATTCAATCATCATGAAAGGAAAATTTAACTCAATGAAATACCAACTCTCTTTGTCAAACCAATCAAAGCTTGTATGCAAATTGATAAACTTAAACTTGTACTATGTTTCACACTCTTAACTATGCAACTTTATCTCTCACACTAATACATATTCTTAATCTATCATAACCTTAAGAACAAACTTCAAGCCTGAACTCTATTCTTAAGAATGACAATAAATAAAACAACTATAAATTGGTATCAGGCACACAAAAATGAACTTAGGAAACTATCCCACATGTGCATAAATCTCAGATTAAACTCAAGAAAACTTATTCAAAATCTCATCAAACCAATACTCTATCATCGAAATCCAATCAGGCACGCATTACCTCAATCTAGAAACAATATCAGACTCTAAACTATGGAACTGCACTCAAGCGCTCCAAACGAAGCAAGGGAAATCGCACTAAAAACTAAAACTAAATCATTCACTTGCACTCTAAAATCAATCCACAAATTCTATTTAAACTGAGAATCTATTTGATAAACGAAACTAACCCAAACTATGATGAGCCATCTTAATTAATTAATTTGGAGAGCAATGCTTCTTATGGCATACACACTTATGCAATTAACTTAACAGAAAACCAATCGATTTAGACTAGATCAAACTCATGATAAGTCACACTATTCTAATTAACCTATCTCGAATGAATACTCCTATGGCACACGCATCTACGGAAACAATTCAGAAGGAAACCAATCAATTCGATCACTGAAAGAAACAAGAAAATGTGATTTCGAAATTGACTGAACACAATCCATTGTATAATTAAACTCACACCCTATCAACTCTGATTAATCAATATATTATCTTGACTTTGGCATTAGAGGGTTTCTCTACGTTCTCAATAGATAGACCAACTCTTCACAAGCATTTAGTTGACACTGTGATTAGAACAAGTTTTATATGTATCTATGACAACACAATTAGGGTAATAGGATTTGTGGTTTTAGAGAACAGAGCATAACTCTACCTTAAAAGTAAAAGCACCAATTACATGAGAACCATCTATTCAAATCGCTGAAGTAAAGGATCTGAAAATGTGTAACATAATTAGCACACTAAAATCATTTGAATACAATAGAAATCTCCACACAATATATAAACAATTGATGAATCAAAGATAAATGAGAAACGATTATGTCTATCACACAACTATGTTCCTACAAAATGATATAGAGCTGATCCCAAATGGGTGGGACTATCCACACCTGGGGAGCTTATTTACTTACAGGAAATGAAAAGCTTAAATCAAAACTTAACTCATTAATCCACAATGAACCATCGAACAAATTGATTTGAACTCCATAGATAGGCATCATAAAAGTCTTTCTATTAGAAATAATAAGTCTGGAGATGAAAGATACAAAATGATAGTCTATCTTCTATTCGCTACCTTCCTAACTATTACATAACAGCCTTATAGGCATCAACCTAGTTAAAAAAAAACTGAACCATACATATCAAATTCTAACAGCTCATCTAACTTGAACTTCCAGATTAGATCACTGGAACAACCTATTCGATTTAAGCATAACAACCCTCAACTAACCCTAGGATTGGTACCAACTAAATTCAGTGAGGATAGTGCAGATCTTTGTCATAGTAGAAGTTGAACTCGTTCAAACATAGTTGGAGGTGGTGCGCTCATAGAGAAGCATGCAGCCTCTCATCTTTTGCATCGTTAGGTACCAATCCCAAAATGGTTGTTGCATACAAAAGTGGTGGAACATGGTTCATGGGCCAACATTCTCCTATTCTCATCCTGCTTAGCTACTGCAATATCCACACTCGAACAAATTGATTAGTTAGTTCATTGATAGCAACTCAAATTCTCTAAATCCAACTAATAAACAACAAAATGTCACACTGAAATGCTTTTAGCTCTTAATAGGATTTTGACAGTTTTGGAGCAATAAAAATGGCAGTAGAGTAGGTATAGGAGTGAAAAAAGGGCAATAATAGAGGTGGAAAACAATGGCAGTGGGGGAAAAACAGGGGACCAACAAGTCATATCACCAAGTTATGAAAAAATGGAATGAGTACATTCAACTTGGGAATTATGAGCATCAACATGCATGGGAAAGGAAAACCCAAGTAGGAGGATGCACAAACTTATGAACAACTAATAGGAGGTTTTTTTTTTGCATATGTTGAATACAACATGTTAGAGTTGGTAAATTTACAGATGGAATGAGGATACCATGCCTATAAGTGAAATTGTATTGAGGAATTTCCTTAAAAGGGCATGTGTAAAAGCTATTGTGAGCACTCTTATTGCAACAAGATTTTATTGCAACAAGATTTTAATAAAAAAAAAATTTAGATCCATAGAAGGGATAGAGATTTCCTAAGGTATTGTGGTACAAAGAAGGAAATATCATCCCTTGGGTTGTGTGGACTAATGGGGAAGAGAGTTGGGTGATTGGAATTGTTATAGGAATAAAGTCAATATAAAAGTAGTGGGTCTTGGGTTGTTTTTGAGGATTTTAAACACCACTAGAATCTTGTTCAAACTTGTTGACTCATAGATCAACTCGGGGGTGGATTCTTGTAGAGAGAATCAATGTAAGAACGCCCATGGGTAGGTGGAACATTCGACCTTTGAAACCATGTACATAAAATGTTTATAATAACTGATATGATCAATGTTGATTTATTGTTTTGATTATTTGGTTAATTTCTACATTTTATATTGTGTTTATGTGTTTAAATATTATGTATGCTTAACATTTGTTAACATTCTCATGGTTAATGATAGTGCATGAGTCAATGTGTCACATTACATGCATTTTCTTAAAATGTTAACAGAGCTGTGTCAATTTGGTTTGGTAAAGTGACCCAACATATAAGTTTGGTACATTACAACATGGTTAATCATGTCCAAGCAAGTTTGTAGGTTTACTGTATAACTGCTAACTAAACTAGTCAACTTAGGGTTGTGGCTTGTATGAAAACTTAGTGTAATTGTATTTATCCTATGATGGCTAAGTCACTAGGACTATTACAACCTAATGTTGTGCATCTTAGAGTTATACAAAAGAGATTTTTTTGTGGGAAACTATAGGGATGTGATATGATATGCTTAAAAGTGATTGTATAATACATCTAACTTTAAGAGAAACACGTCGCAAATAATGTTGATATTGCATGGACAAGTTGTTACAAGTGGGAAAAAATAATGGAAAAGTATAAGCATCAAGAAGATAACCATGAATTCATACCTACAAACAAAGGTTTGATAGCCACTTAAGTTGAAATTAACATGTGTTGTGATATACGATATGTAGGATCAAAAAATATATATAATATAGATCATACTAAATTATTCAATTATTAAACACCAATTTATTTTGCTAGTTTCAATGCTACATCTCCACCTCTATGAACATCAACTTATGCAATGAAAGCCAATTTGACAATTATATCTCATGAGAAATTGGTCATTAGTAAATGATACTTACATAATAATATGAGTCATAGTGAATGCCATGAATATTAAAACTACACACAATTAGTCCTTGAAAAGGATATTGAGACATTGTTAGATTGTAAATACTCCCCATCTCTTAACAACTATAACCATCATTCGATATAATACGAACTAAATTGTTTATCAAACTCATACGATATTGTTCATAAGTGAATAATTCTCATAGAAAATATAAGCATCTATAAATGTTTCTTTTTTGTGTGGGGGTAAATGGATCCTTTCATTAATCAGAAAATGTTACATACAACTTGAATTTCCAAAAGAGGACTAAGACTTAGGAGATACTTAAGACTAAGAAGTTTCTTATCAATATCAAACAATAAAAAAATGACTATGATAATCATAACAATATATAAAACTCCTTGCAGATTCAATATTTCAAGGGGGAAATGCATATGAAATGTTCATGACTTCCCCAAGCTAACTAATTGTTCACTCTCATCTTGGATACGTGCCTTATTTCTCTTGCAACCTAATTTTTTGGATTCTTTGTTGGAGACCACCTTGAAATTCATTGTTTGAACCCCAAGATTAGACTATGAGGACTTGAGCCAAATTGCTTACTTCAAAGACAAGCCTTATATAGAATCCTAACCTCATGAGTTAATATGTCCTTCACATATTTTCCAATCCATTCTTCCACAAGGGAAATCAAGCATGGGTCATCCAAATCCATTTCCTTTGGTAGGGCTTCTACTTCAACTTCTTTTGCAGGGGAGTTATTCATTTCCTATGCTAATGATTTTGTTGGTGGTCTTCAAGATACTTTTGCATGACTTTTGTAGGATTATGGGATTTACCTTCTGTTGATTGCATGCCTGATTGAATGTTGACTTTCTTTGGAGAGGAGACAAACTTAAATATATTTTCATATATAGGCTCTGGTCGAGATTTGAGGTACCCTGGGAACTCAAATATGTTTTTCTTTGTGGGATGTTTCACAAATAAATTCACCCTTCTTGAGAAGGGATTTCTTCAAAGGATTCCTTGATATTCATCAAAAAATCCCTAATAAGATGCTTGTATTCATGACTTCGTCCACATTTGAAGGGGACTTTCTCATAATCTAGAGACTACTTCCAAACACTATCTTGATAATAAATATCTATAGAGGATGGAAGAGGTTAGAAGATGTTGGATATATTCATGTAAACACAGATCTGTACATATGAAGATTACCTCCCTCTCTTGGTATCCTTCGATCTTTGAAAAAGTTGTTTTTGACATTGTTGATGCCTTCAAGGGTTTACTCCTCCCAATATTCCTTGGGAAGAGAAAAGAGACAAACCCAAGCAGGGGCTGCAAGGAAATCCTCCTTCTCCGGAGTATACTGCTCCTTCTAGAAACGCATGAAGAACTCTGCATTGTTGAAAAAATATGGCCCTCCTTCAAAAACCCTCTAATTATCCTCCAAATTTTGAGTAAATAATTGTAAAGAAATTGTTGTCCCCTAACTCCAATTCTAATCGAAATTGGGGGTTTCATTTGTTTCAGATCGACCTAATCTATGGATTTCAAAATTCCATAGTCCAGTAATTTTTCATATCAAAGCATGATCCTACATAAATTTGATATATTCTCTGACCGTACTATATTTAACCTTGTATTTTGGATCTTGCACTACTTTTGGTTGGCAACGCCCTGGATTTTTAGCTTCCCGTGATGCACCCAGTGGAGGGCTTGTTGTGAAACCAAAAACCACACTTCGTTCGACTACTCTATGAAAATGATGTCAAAGATGAGGAGCTTGAAAGGGAATGCCCACATATTCAGACTCATTATGAATTCCTAAAACAATTTGTCTAAAAAAAAAAAAAAAACTAAAACATAACATTTATGTAGAAAAAAAAACTAGTATTAATGAAAACTATACCTATCCTAATAATTATTACAATCTTAAATTATTATACTAATGTATCATTCTTTTTATTTATAAATATTTTTTAAAATTATTCAAACTTATTAATTAATAAATAACACACATAAAAATTATTATAATGAATAATTTGTAAACTTTAACCCATGCAATTAATATGAAAAGAAACTCTCATTGCTTACATACATAATAAAATTAAACCTTAATTATTATATCATTTTGAAAAATGTTTAAATCTACCTATCAAAACATAACTTAATACATTCAGCTTGTTTGAAAATCATATATCATGTACTCGTCCACATAAATTTCAAAGTCATAAGGAAATTTCACTAATATTTTATAGATAAAAGTTTCGTAAATAATTGAGTTGAGAGTATGGGTGATGTTGTTGTAACATGTAAATGTTGTATTTTGTAATATTTTATATATATATGTTTAATTAAAAAATAATAAAAGTTAATAAATGTAGAAAATAATATAGAGACTAGGTGGGTAGATGTTGAATATCTATAATTGAATATAAACAGCTTTAAATATGTATAATTAAACAATAATAAAACGTTAAAAGTAATAAAAATAATAATAATCAATTTTATTATATTGTTAATTTTGGTTTGTAAATTTATTTATAATAATTTTTTTTGTAGATAAAAGAAAATTATAATATACATATCATATTAAAATACATAACATGTAAATATAAATTAAGATCATGCTGATGGGGATAGAGAAACCAAGGTTGTCGAGATTCATATCTGGCCTCCCTCCTGACCCTCCATGTGTGTGATAAGAAAGTGTGTTGCGTGGTTGGGCATGCAACAACAAACTTGTGTGAAACCTTGCATCAGTGCTCGAGTGCAATTATGCGAATGAAGGTGGAGATGGGTCTCATACGACGATCAATGATCCGAATTTAAACAGGAACACAATAAAATACAGAGATAACCATAAAGATAGATATGCAGCAGAAATAATACTTCATTTCATTACTGTAAAATACTGAAATATGCATACAAACATAAGTGGAAATAAACCATCTAGGGTGATGGTAGCTTATCTCTGAGAAGAGATGTGGCGGCTACATGCTTCTGAACTGTGTTACAATGACGCTCGAAGGCCTATTTATTATTGAGAAACAATGGAAAACCCTTAACATTCCACAACCTAACCCTAGGAGATGAAACACCAAACTGTGGGCCCCGTTTGGGGTGAGTTGGACAACCAACTTCCCGGGGTTGCGAATTGGTCATATTATCTCCGTTTGACACGCATGATAGCCCATTGGAAAGATCTCTCCGAGGACTACGACGAAAAAGACAAATTTTTGACAAAAAAATCATTAGTTGTAGATTTCCCGAAAAACGTCGTTTAGGGCCTCAAAACAGCTCCGAAAGTTTAGGACCCAAAAAACTGCTAAAAATAGTAAACTATGCTATAATTAAGGAAACTAAAAATTGAAAGAAGAAATGGTGGGGATCCAAGTGGAGTTAGCGGGTGGCCACCAATATCCACCTGGGTCATTCCTCCCCCCTCAGGAAGCAATGGTCCCCATTGCATTGAGTTCCTCCATGAGATGAGGGAACTTCTGCTGAACTTGGTCCCTGGTGAGCCACTTGCCCTGGTGAAGGAGTTGGCTTGCTTTGACAACTTGATACAGTTGGATACTCTGCTGGCGAGTGTGCTTGATCTGTGTGTCCATGATCCGATCAGTTGTAGCTTTTTCCATGCAATCTGGATTTAACTCTGTGGGTATGAGCTGTTTTGCAATGTCGAATGTGTCTAGTAATGGTGGAAAGTATGGCCGAAGGCGGTCCACACTGAACACTAGGTGCAAGCCAAGGAATGGGGGAATGCTGAGCTTAAATGCATTATCTCCCACAGCCTTGGTAATGTTGTAAGGACCATATCGGAGTGGTCTGAGTTTCCGATAGGCTCCAGTAAGGCGTTCCTTTTGCAAACGCAACCAGACTTTGCTGCCCACTTGAAACTTGTGTGGCACCCAATGTTGATCATGTCGCTACTTGTACTTGGCATTTGATTTCTCCAGAATGTCATGGAACTGCTGGCGAATATGTTGGATGTGCTCAATGAAGCTATTTTCCTTATCTATTTCGGACTGGTCATGAGCAGAAACTGTGTGAGTAGCTGCAAATGGCATGGCCACATCGATGGGACATAGTGGCTGGAATCCCAAGCCCACCTGAAAAGGGCTATGGCCAGTCGAGCTGTGGAGAGCCCGGTTGTAGCTGTGGTGAACATAGGGGAGGCTCTCGTCCCATGTGCGTGGATGTTTTGAGTTGTACATGCGCAAAATGTGTATGATCATTCTATTGACGACCTTTGTCTGGCCATCAGTTTGAGGATGGAAAGTTGTGGACTTAGTGAGTTTGGTGTCTAGCATCGACCAGAGACTAGATCAAAATGTACTGAGGAATCTGATGTCCCGATCTGAAATGATAGACTGTGGGATCCCAAAGTGTACCCATACTCGTTCAAAGAAGATTTTAGCAGTGGCTTCTGCTGTGATATTCTTCTTGCAGGCCACCATAATGGCCATCTTCGAGAACCTGTCGACGACCACAAAAACGCAGTCATTTCCATGCTTAGTTGAAGGAAGGCCTGACATGTAATCCATGGAGATGGATTCCCAAGGTAGACTAGGGGTAGGCAGTGGGGTATAGAGGCCTTGCTTCTTGATGGTCAGTTTGGCAATGGCGCAAGCAGTGCATGATCTGATGTACTTCCCGATATCCTGTCGAAGATTCGGCCAATAGAAATATTTCTACAGTACTGCCACCGTTTTTTCCACCCCGAAATGCCCAACAACCTGACTGTAGTGTGCTTTCCAAATCATCTTGGCATGCTCGCTTGAAGGAACACAAAGGTGACCCAGGTGGCATAACAGGTCGTCCTGGAGGTGAAAATATGGAACATGCTGACCCTCCAAGAGTGTCTGGTATGTGTGGCCGAACTCCGGGTCGCTTTTATAGAGTAGTGGCCAATCAGAAGTCTCGTGCCCACAAGAGTTGAGCATGGTGGTTAACGCCATGACTGGTGGTCGATTGAGGCAATCTGCAACATTATTGGTGCTGCCCTTCTTATACTTGATATTCAAATGGAACTGTTGCAGGTATGTGGACCACTTCTGATGGCGATCATTCTGCAATTTCCCTTGGGTCTGTATGAACTATAGGGTTCGGTGGTCTGTGTGAATGACCATTTCCTTCCCCAAAAGGTAATGCTTCCATTGTCGGCAAGCCTGCACAATGGAATACATCTCTTTTTCATAAGTGGGATACTTTGAAACTGTGTCTGAAAGTGTCTCACTGTGATATGCCACTGGATGCTCGTGTTGAGTAAGCACTGCTCGTGTTGACATTCAGACCAAAAGAATTTTGCTTTCGCTCCTCCCTTGGTGACTTGACTCAAGGGCCAAGAGATATGAGAAAATCCCAACACGAACCTGCGGTAGAAGTTGGCAAGGCCTAGAAAGCTGCGAAGCTCTATCAGAGTGGTTGGAGATGGCCAATACCAAATGACTTGGATCTTGGCTGGATCCACATGCACCCCCTGTTCATCAATAATGTATCCTAGATACTGAACCTGGGCCATGCCAAAAGTGCATTTCTCCAAATTGGCACATAACTTGTGTTGCCGCAGTGTTTGGAGAACTTGTCGGATGTGGTGGAGGTGCTCTTCCCAACTCTGGCTGAAGATCAAGATGTCATCCAAGTATACCACTACAAATGAGTTGGTGAATGGCTGCAAGATGTCATCCATTAGCCTCATGAAGGTTGCAGGAGCATTCGTCAATCTGAAAGGCATAACCAACCATTCGAAAAGGCCCTTCTTAGCTTTGAAGGCAGTCTTCCACATATCGGAGGGTTCGATTGGTACCTAGTGATATCCTGACTTCAAATCGATCTTGTCGAAATATTTTTTCCCCTTTAGTTGGTCCAGGAGATCATCAATCCGTGGGATTGGGTACCTATTACAAACAATGATCTTGTTCAACGCGTGATAGTCAATACAGAGTCTCCAAGTACCATCCTTCTTCTGTACTAGCACGATCGGGCTCCCACAGGGTGATGAACTCAGACGGATGTGACCTTTTTGTAGCAGCTCTTGAATCTGCCTCTTGATTTCATTGTTCTCCAGAACAAAGCGCCGATAAATTGGTCCATTGGGCAGCGGCGAACTTCGGGTCAGATCAATGGAGTGCTTGACCTGACAATGTAGAGGAACCCCTGTGGGGGAGGTGGAGATGTCCTCATACTCCTCCACGACCTTGTCCATCTGTAGTTGTCATGTGGAGGGGCCCTGTCTGGAGGTCGTGGCCACCATCTTCTTCTTTTCTTGAGGGCGTATCATTAAGAAAATAAATTTCCCGGTTTTGGAAATGAGCTTACTGCATTGTTTTGCAGTAACCAAAGAGATGGTAGTAGGTGGTGCTACCTATGGTATCTTGTACAACTTATTTCCCAAAGTAACAATAACAGCACAGGGACTTGACTCATACACAACATGTCGCTTCCACAAGTATGGTTGTCCTAATAACACATCACAAACTTCAAGGGGAGCAATGTCACACAATACCTCATCCGTGAAGGTCTTGATGTTGTATGGAAGGCGACACTGTTGCCTCACGCAAAGATCCCGTCCTTGGCGCAGCCACCCGATGGTGTATGGTTGTGGATGTGCTGTGGTTGGTAAGCCCAGCTGTTTCATGACCTCTGCCAAAATGAGGTTCTTTTGGCTCCCGCTGTTGACAATGAACTATAGTGGGGAGCCCTTTACCCACATTTGAGAGTGGAAGAGACGCTCCTCCTCCTCTGGATCTTCAGGTTCCTCCTTCTGGATCTTTGTGGTTGCAACAGTGGTGTTGGGCTCCGCATCGATAATCTGCTTCCCTTTGTCATTTGCCTTATCAAGTTCTGACTAAGAGTCTGAACATGCATCTGATTCTGAAACCTTTAGCTCGGCCACCAGTCACTGCTTGGCCCGACACTCACTTGTGTTGTGAGTGGAGCTCTTATGGAACTCACACCACTTTCTTGTGTCCTTTTTTGGCTTCGCGGAACTATTCTTTGCTTGTAGCTTTGGCGGGTTGTCTTGGGCCGCCCCACCTTGGCTTTGTCCTTTGTTCTGCAGTTTGGGGGCACTTTTCCCTTGTTTCGGATTCGCAGACCCAAAGTCTCGCATCTTCTGTTTAAACTTTTGCTCGATCTTGACGGCATATCGATATGCCATGCTGAGCGAGGAGATGTTCAGGAATTCTATTTCTTCTTGGATGTACTTGTGCAGGCAACCATGGTATTTGAGTACCAAATGCTGCTCTGTATCCTTGATACCCAACTTTGTGCGAAGGGTATGGAAAATATTGGTAAACTCCGGTAAGTCTTGGTCCCTTCCATGTCGCAGAGTGGTCCACTTTATGTATTGATCTTCATAGCTTCCGACAGGGTAGTACTGCTCCTTGATGGCATCCCGGAATGAATTCCAAGTTGGTGCGACTGAAAATAGTGAGCCTGTACTTTCATCCTTCTGCTCACAGTAGGTTTCCCACCAATCCTTCACGTGGGGGGCTGCTTTAAGAAGAGCAAAAATAATCTTTTCCCGATTGGAAAAATCATGAACAGAAAAATAACCCTCTATCACATTTAACCATTTATCGACGGCATCTGCGTCTATCTGATCCTCAAATATGGGGATTTCAAAATTAACTCGTACCTTAAATGGTGTGGCATTTCCAGAGTTGTTGTTGGAAGCCGATGTGTCACCCCTGGGTAGCCGCTGAAGGATTTGGGAAAAGTTGTCCATCATCGCATTCCTTTGTCGCTCGAGGGCTTCTTCGAGCAAGATTTTGATAGGATCTCCCGCCCCCTCATCTTTCTTTCCATCCACCATGGGAGGCCGTTGGGATTTGCGAGGCTGGTTTTGCAAAGGTTAGACCAATTCAAGCCCTAACTCCTTATATCCCAACCTCGTTGGAGACATGCAAAGAAAAACAGAGAAGAAAAGCAGACCGCTCTGATACCACTGATCCGAATTTAAACAGGAATGCAATAAAATACAAAGATAACCATAAAGACAAATATGCAACGGAAATAATACTTCATTTAATTACTGTAAAATACTGAAATATTCTTACAAACAGAAGTGGAAATAAACCAGCTAGGGCGATGGTAGCTTATCTCTGAGAAGAGATGTGGCAGCTACATGCCTCTAAACTATGTTACAATGAGGCTCGAAGGCCTATTTATTGTTGAGAAACAATGGAAAACCCTTAACATTCCAAAACCTAACCCTAGGAGATGAAACGCCAAACTGTGGACCCCATTTGGGGTGAGTTGGACAACCAACTTCTTGGGGTCACGAATTGGTTATATTATCTTTGTTTGATGTGCATGATAACCCATTGGAAATATCTCTCCAAGGACTACGACGGAAAAGACGATTTTTTGACAGAAAAATCATGGGCAGTAGATTTCCCAAAAAAACTTCGTTTAGGGCCTCAAAACGTCTCTGGAAGTTTAGGACCCGAAAAACTGCTAAAAAGAGTAAACTGTGCTATAATTAAGGAAACTGAAAAACTGAAAGAAGAACTGGTGGGGATCCAAGTGGAATTAACAGGTGGCCACCAATATCCACCAGGATCAATCAATGGGCATCATAATATTATTATGGAGATGGCAGTTTGGGGTGAGTATTTCAGACCAACGCCTTAAGCTAAACTCATGGCTCACTGATGAGTATTGGAGATTTGAAGGGGCAATGTGCTACAGCTTGGAATGTGATAGGGGTGGCAGAAGCTTACAGAAGAGAACCTTTGGCTCGTCGATATTTTATTTAATCTTGTATTCCTTGTGGCGTTCTCCAAACATGGTGAGATTTGAAATCCTGAATTTTCGATGGCTCTCACCTAGAAATTTGCATGAGTTGTGGTTTATTGCAGGGTTTGTTCTTGGGAATGCTGGTGGAGCTGAGAAAAGTATCAGTGGGGAATTAGGGGAGGCATCTACCCCAATTTCCTCTTACTACATTGGGTATGTGTTATATCGTGGCTCTTCAACCCATTGGTGCAGTGGTGTGTGGCCTTCGAAGGGTATTTTTCTACAACCGTCTTAGTCTATTCTTGTGGTGGTGCACCCTATCGGAGCCGAACCAGTGCTGGGTGGCCAAAATTAGGATTAAAAGGGGCTCATTGTTAGAGAAGATCATGCTCGGTGGTGGGAAATTACTACAGTCGTGGTTGAGTTTGCGGAGTGAGTTAGACCCACTAGAAGAGTTGGTGAGGGAAGGTCAGAATCAGGTGGGTGTCAAGGCAGTTTTGGTGGTCCAAGGGAGGACTGCACATGAATCAGGAGGTGGATTTACGTCGAGGCATGTAGTCTATTGTGGGGCAGCATGGGGTTAGCTGCTAGAGCACACACCTTAGAACTTCTCAGGCATGGCTCCCTGTTGAAGCTCCTGTTTGGAGGGCAGTGGTAGTGAAATGGCCATGGAACACAGGCCTCAACGCCGATACCGAAAGAAAAAGGATGTCGGGTCGAGCATGACTGCAAAGGGAGGCTCGTCGAGCCCCCATCAAGGTCACTAACCAACTCAGAGGAAGAAAGGAAACTGCTCTCATGTAGTTATAGCCCCACTGAGGCAGTCAAGGAAAATGAAAATGGAGACCTATGATAAAAATCGTTGTGAGGAACACGAGGTAGTAATGGTGGCCTTGGCCCAACTTCAGTATTTCCAGTGTCAATTATAGGAGCAAGTCATGGTGGTCTGGTGCGGACATATGCACATTCTGGACTAGCTGGAGTAGTTGGCGATCTAGCTGGCTCACCTAGAGCAACACATCAACTTCCCTTTTCGCCCTCCCCGTCCACCAAGGATGAGACCAAACAACCCAACCTTTATCAACTTCGATGATTGAATATGTCTTTTGGTGTTTTTCTTATCTTGTTAGTCTTTTGACATTTTTTTCCCTTACGATTATGGTCGGTTAGCCTATGTCATTTTTTGAATTTTTGTTTTGGACTGGTTGCAATGGTCAACAAACCTGGTTAGGGTGAGACCAACATAATATTAAGAAATAGCCCCATAATATTAAGAATAGACCTATAAATATTTACACTTGCAGCTAATAGAAAGTTCTGACTTACAAAAAAATATTAAAAATTAAGATCTATTTTACATTATAAATTGAAATAATGGTTTTGTAACTATATTTAAATTTAATTAATAAACACATAAAAAATCAATACTTATGAGAAAATTACAATATAACAAGATTCTTTACCATGGATATTATTAACATGTAAATTATTACAATACCATTGCTTATCAATACCACATGCCCAAAAGTATAACTCATTTCACAAACAAAATATTTTATTTTAATTAATATTTATAATTTTATTTTAATTAAATATAAAAGCAAAAATGTTATACTTATTTTTGAGATATATCTAAACCCTCTATTTTCGATGCTACTAAAAATATTCCATGGATATTCCACAAAGATTAAATCAAGGTTTTAATAAAATTAAAGATGAGAATACTTTTATATATAGATATGAGAAATTCATTGCGCTTTTAGTAGAGATTTTGTAATGTAATGTGATGCAATGTCGTGTAAACATTTTTACACTGTCAAAAAATAAATAACCCTAGGTTAAATAAAATTAACTTTAAACTAAAATAATAAGGTAAAATTGACTTGGTCAAGGCACTAGTTGTTTTTGAGCTCTAGGTTTATGAGAACCCATGGTTTTCATGTGGAATATAGTCTTTTTTAAGGAAGAAATTAAAGCAGCCTAGAACCATCTTAACTCCAATACTACCAAGCACCCAAGGGATCAAATCTCTTGAGATGCAAACCACTTTTAGAATGAAAATAGATTTGATCCATCTTTGGACTTTGCAGGTTATATTAAAAACCAACATAGATCCATATTAACTAAAGATCTACCAAGTGATAAAAAATCAAATCTTCGAAGTATAAATCTTTCCTCAAATTTTACATTCAAATAAAAACATTAAAAAAATTAATATTAATTTTTTAATAAATATGGAATTAAAATAAAAAATTAATATTAAATTTTTAATAAATATAAATATAAAATTAAAATAAATCTATACTGATTTTATAATAAATTTAATATAATAATGATTTCTTTATAATAAGAAAATGAGGTCCGCCTCACTTTATCTTCATAAAAGTATAGTGGGGACATCAAACGTGGTGAGGATGTTAGAGATATTCCCACATCTCCATGAAATCCTTCTACATCACTATGGGGACATGGTAACCAAAGGATGTTTGATGTATGTTGGAGATGTTAGGGATATTACCTACATCCCGAGGCAAACCCTCGACAAGTGTAATAAAATTGATTTTGTAATCCCTCGATGTGACTACAATAACTTTAATAAAGGTGGAAAGAAACTTCATGGTGGCCCTATATTTGTACCCACGGGAATGAGGAAGTCAGAATTATTCTATACGTTGTATGACATTGGGTTAGGTTGTGATATGACCTATGAATTTATGCTAATTATGACTAGTTGTTATATGTTTATTTTCTTTTATATGGTTTTTGAAAATTTATTTAATATAAATAATGTTTTTGGAAAATTTAAAATTTATTTTTCCAATAATGAAATTAATTAAAATAGCTATCATGTTTAATTAGTTTTCAAAGCTGAACGATAATTATTTATTAACACATCACAACACAGTGAAGTTAACTAACACATCATGGTTGGTTAAGGGAGTTGTAAACCACAATTTCAATGCTTTTGGGATGTTGTCTAAATAGTGGACTTGTTAATATTGTACAACTTGGCATAAATAGTGGACTTGTTGAATATTGTACAACTTGGCATTAAACTATAGTAGTTGGAGTAGCACCTAGAACTAGGTAGGGACATCTTTTTGACAATTAGGTCTTATAGCCCATTGATTCTCATAAATAAAAGAGACAAGCAACTTCACTATAAGTATGTAACACCTAAATCTAGTCTCATTTCACATGATAGGTAAGGGAGATTTGCATCTTGACCAGTGAGACTTTGTAACTAGGGAATCTTCTCTCTATCCATGAGAGATGCATATATATTTTGGGCCATTAATTAACCAATTCAAATTTTAACTTAGTTTGTGGTTTTTATGTAAATTTGATGTATGAAATACATTTTATGAATTTTTATAAAAAGCTCTTCTTTTTAAACCATTTACATTTTATTTTTAAGGTTTCTAACTATATAATTTATTGGTTGTTAATAATAATATTGTTTGAAGATGAGGAGATGATTTTCTATTTGAGGAAATAATTATATGCTACATTTACGTATTGATGAAAAAATCATGGTGTTGATACTATGCCAATTTTTGTATAACTTTTTCTTTTCCTTCTTGAAATTTTTGGATGGAAAGTGAATTGATCATCAGACACATATGTTGTTGGCAACCTCAAACAACTTGATGAAATTTGATCTTGAGACCTTTGTGTACTTTTCACAAGAATATATATTAATTGAGCTTTCTTTTGGGACTAGAGATGAGAAAATAAATATTTTTCTTAAGAGTAAGACATATATATAATAATATATTATATATATATATATAAAAGATGGAAAGTGAATGATCATCGACACAACATGTTATTGGTAACCTCAAACAACTTGATAAAGTTTGATTCGCAATAATATATACTAATAATATATATTAATTGAGCTTTCTTTGGGGACTAGAGATGAGATAATAATGTATTTTTTAATAGTAAGAGCAAGGCATGTACACACACACAAACACACTTTCTAAAAGGTTCTCAATGGAATGGAAAACCTCTCAACTAATTCCAAAATAGGTATTAAAGATATTTTTATAAAGACAATAACTAAAAACTAATTGATAGTTAGACCATCAAACATACTTAATGATATTTGAGACTAAGAACTTTCTCAACATAATACTTATGTAAGTCTTCCAAGAGTCATGGACAAACCCATTGCTTCTTGAATAAAAACAGTGGATCTCAAAACATAGATTTAGACCTTGACATAACATGATTAATATTATATCAAAAAATAAAAGGAAAACTTGGCTATCAGTCTTTTAAGGAGATGGGGTGTTGTGAGGTGCCTCTAATTAGGTAGACTTGTTTCTCCTTGGTTTTTATGTGGTTAGAGGCTTGTATAACCTCTGAGTTTCAAGGACAAGTGTTCAGGTCATGTATTCCTTCTTGGAGAAAGTCATACATGTCCAAGAAATGAAGGGTGCTTAGAATGTGCTCCAAGGAGGGGCTATCCTTTAGACAACAAATACCAAAATATCCTAAAAATGTAAAGACAAGAAGTTAGATAGATTTAGAAATTGACATAAAAATGAAAGATAAGCCTCGATGAGGGGGTGACCTCCTTTCATAATAGAACCAATTTACAAGAATGAGACCACTCTAAAGCTAGGTCTCCTTAGTATATATTTAGGAAACATACGGTATAATTACAATTAAAAGATCTAGCTAACAACAATAATATAATAATAGAGTTATAATTCACTATCTAGGGTTTTAAATATGGGCTTGATGATTAATTTTGGAATTTATTTACGGTTTAGCATGCCCCTCCTTAAGCAGGTGTTTTTCTCAATAGTTGATTAACTATAAGTGTTTATGCATGAATAACATCAAACCATCATGATTTCTTTTTACTTAAATTCAAGTGTCTTTCTATTAGGTAAGGTTTCCATTTCTTAACTATATGTACCATGATCAACATTTCCTTTTCATATATGGGTTTAATCTCTTTCCTTTAAATTTTATTCTTTTAAAGGGAAGGATATTTCTTGCAAATAACTGCACCAATGCCATGGCCTAAGGAATCATACTCCGTAATAAAGGACTTTTTGAAGTCTGGTGTGTCAAGGATAAAAGTTGTACACATAGCCCCCTTAAGTTTCTTAAGCTTTGGTTGTTTCTTCAATTCAACAAAATGATTCATTCTTTAATAATGTTGTTAGAGATGCTACTATTTGACCATAGTTCTTGACGAAATTATAGAAATAGCCTATCAATCATAAGAATCCTCTAAGTTTCTTCAAGCTTTTTTGGGATTGGTCTTTCCATCATAGAGTTTATTTTATTAGGGTCTACTTTGATACCTTCATGAGACATAATATGACCTAAATATTCTACTTCTTGAACCCAAAAGGCACATTTGGAAGGCTTTGGATATAGTTCTTTCTCTTCAAATAATTATAATACCTTGTCAACATGTGATACATGCTATTCTCGAGATTTTATATAGATTAGTATGTCATCAAACAATACTAACACAAATTTCTTGAGAAAGGGTTTGATGATATAATTCATAAAAATTTTAATTGTTTAAGGTGCATTAGTAATCCCAAATGACATAACTAAAAACTCATAATAACCTTCATGTGTTTTAAAGGATATTTTGGGAATTTACTCTTGATCCAAGTGGCTCCAGACACATGCAAAAGTCTAAAAGGACTCAGAAATGGTCAACATTCAAAGTGGTCAGATTGTTCCCAAACTAGCACCAGATCGAAGTGCTTGTCGCCCTTATTCCAACGGTGCGAACGACACTCAAATTCGAGCTCGTATGGAGGAGATAAATCTAGTCAAAGTTGCAGTCAAAGTTGGGCAGTGGGCCAGGTTTAAGTGTCCTACAAATTCACTGTCAACCGGCGTGGAACTTAGCTCCTGAAACTGGGTGAAATTTTTGTCTCTTTAAATTGCCCAATATCCCTTATTTAAAAAAAAAATCGAAAAAATTTGAAAACAACCATTGGTTTGTTATGAACAAAATTATATATATTAAAATAGGTGGTAGGCCATGACCCCTGCCACCTCCATCAAACCCAAATCCCAAACTATATATTTAAAAAACAGATTTTTTATTAAAAAATAGGTCGGTAGGCCATGACCCCTGCTAGCCCCATACAACCTCCATACCATATATTAACGTGTTGAATGGGGTGCAGGCCACCCTCGGCAGACCCGCCACCCCAGTGGAACCACTTAGAACACACACCATATATAATACAACGAAACCAGTGGGAGTCGAACCCATGGCCAGATGGTCCACCCACTCGGCGGTTCCATATTAACTCTGCCCCATATTTAAATTAACACAAAACTTACCGTTGTAATATGTCGTTACAAAAAGAAATTTGGTGTATCATATTGCGCGCCCATTTTTGGAGGGGTCGGGATTTGATCCCCCAACCTCCCTGCCTTTATTCCAATGCCCTAAACAATGGGCCTATGGCACTTATTGGAAAATCTGCATGCCATATCTTAGTTAAACCTCATGATTTGCACAGTCGGGGGGAGCGAGTGACAGAGGGTCGAACGGAGGCAACTGAGCGGGACATGATTAATGGAAATAGGTGCGTAACCTTGACATGGATACTGAGGTGGAATTATGCCGGCATTCTTTTCGAGACAAAATTGTTACAGAGAATCTTAAGATGCTAAAAAGATTCCTTGGGGAGGTAAAAATTCATTGTGTCTGAATGTAATCAAGTTTACAGTCATTTTTCTCAAATTTTCGCAGGGAACACAATGGTGAGGTTGGATTTTCCTTTTGAGCATTAGATTTGTAGATTCCCAACGTAGGAGAATCTTCTAGATTCCTTGGAGGCTGAAATTTCCGAGATCCATAACACAACCAACTTTATACTCATTGTTCTCAAAATTTTGCACAAATCTCAATGGAGAGATCATTTTTATGATTTGAGTTGCAAATCTCCAAACCCAGAGGAGGGAATCTTTGGAGAATCATTGGGGAATCTAAAAGATCCCTACAGGCCTAGATTTTGCCAGTGTCAGAATTTGACAAATGGATAGTCGATTTTGCACCTCTCGACAGCACAAATTTAGTGGTGTAGTCAATTTTTGTAGTTGAGCCTTCTATTTTTAAGCCATTCTCTAGATTGGAGCGATGGTGTCAAATTTAAGAGTGTGGACAGTCGATTCTATGGCATTCGATGCCACGATTTCGATGGTACTTTCAGATCCAGCAGCTGAGTATTCCATTCTTCAATCAACATCAGAGTTGAGGTATATGAAGTGTTGTTGTCATGTACTTATTTGATCATTTGTTGTGAGATGTATTATGTTGTTTCGATTCTTGCTTGATGTATGATGTAGAATCTTTGTTTCTATTTCATGTGAGATGTATTCATCATGGATTGTTATGTATGTTTTGATTGAGATCCCTTTGTTTCCATGATGGCGGAATACTCATTGTCACCATGTGTAAGATTATGTCATGCTGATAGGACATCTATTGTGAGTGATAGTTCCTGTAGTGGAACGTCTCATGGAGAGACTTTGCCACACATATAGAGGGAACATGTCCTTGTATGACAGAAAACATATTCCATGTACATCTTCACCATTTCCAGCACTGAATGAAGTGGCCAACACCATCTTGACACCAGGATCGGAGATGTAGTCCACACTAGATGAGCTTCGTTATCAATGTCTCATGACTATGATTTGCTGATTGGCATTATGTTTCCTTTTGCTTAAGCATGCATATATGTTAATTTATTCTCTTATAAAATGCAATTCTAACTTCATCACAGAGGCAAAAGATCTTGGTTAAATCCAAAAGTTGAGTCAACTCGGATCAAGTTTGGTATCAGAGCGGTCTTCACATGAATGTGAATTGTGAGCATGAACAATGGAACGTGTAGAAATGGAGGATGACAAAGAGATGTACAAGACCATGCTCAAAGTGTCCAAAAAGATGGACATAATGTATGAAGCTCTACAAGAAGAGACAGAGGAAAAGCAACAATTTCAGCTTCTGTTGTGAGCCACAAAAGAGGCCCTGGAAGAGTTGAATCACAATAACCAGAGTCTTCAAGCAAATAACGTTGAATTAAAGATGTTTCTACGATAAGAGAAAGAGGAGAAACCAAGGTTGCTACGACAACTACAAGCTAAGGACGAGGCCTTGGAAAAGTTGCAGTGTGACCCTTGTGAGGTAAAAAGGAATTCTTTGGCTTCATGTATGTTTCCTGATGATGATTTCGCTATTTTTGAAAATCATGCCACAGGAATTGGCTCCAAACTGCTAAAGAGAATGGGGTATGAAGGAAAAGGATTGGGCATTAATGGCCAAGGCATTGTCAACCACATCAAAGTAGAGAATTTACCCTATCAGATAGGACTTGGGTATGTCAGGAAGGAAGTTGGGGAATGCACCAAGACAACTAGAGAACCACCAACAACAGATGTTGATAAGCCCTCATCAGTTATTTCCAACTCGACAGTGGATGTAAAAGATGTTGATTTCCCATTAGTTTCATTTTCACATAGTATAATTTCTATTGGAGATGTGGAGATACCAATTACAGGGACAAACATGAGGCTGCTTACTAGGATGAGGTACAAGGAAGGAGAAGAAATTGGTTTTAATAGCACAGGCATAACTCAACCATTGGAGGTCATGCAAAGACCTCAATTTGCAAGCTTAGGATACACCGAAGGAGAATGGTCAGGGGTGTTAGATGCTTCCAAGACATTGTTGATATTGTCTAGGAAAGAGAATGATGGGAACACATCACCATTATCCCATGGCAATGTCCATTGTAGGGAAAGAGCTAAGGCAAGCTCTCATCACCATAATTACACTAGAGACAGCAAGGAAAGTTATAACAAGTCTTAATATTTGAATGTTCATTCCAATTATAATTGTGTTGTTAATGATGAACGTAAATCATGGAATCAAAAAACATGTACCTTTTGTGGTTTACATAACCCTATATTTGTTGAGTGTTGGAAAAGAATAGCGGTACAAAAAAGGACGAGGCATGAAAGACCCTCTCAATAGCAGGCAAAGAAGAAGGTAAAGCATATCTGGAGGAAGAAGACTTATTGTAGTCATTGCAACAGAAGTGGTCATCAAAGGGCCACATGTTGGAGGCTGGAGCAGTGCCTTAAAGCCAAAGCATTCATGCATGAACCAGGTGAAATAATTGTTCTTACAATGAATGCGGCACAAGGAGATGATCCATTCACTTTGATAAGTGAGAAATGGTTCTTCTAGGTGTGGTAGAATGTCATGGTCTTATTTTTTTTGAATCATGTGTTGCATTTTAAATTATAAAAGTGATGATGTGTTTTCCATCACTTGTTCCAAAAACAATGATGTCTGGCATTATTTTGTGTTTCATTTTAAACTGCGAAAGTGATGATGAGTTTCCATCACTTGTTTGGCCTTATTTTTGTAAATCATGTGTTGCAATGATGATGTGAAGCAATAATGATATTTTGGCCTTGTTTTGATAGCTGGGGTATTGTTTCCATTTTGATGTAAACTTGACCACGAAGTATGTGTTATAAACTTGTGGCAAGTATGGGATGCTTGGGCCATTAGTTGGCCATGTAAATTAAGCATGTAATTTGCATAATTATACTATAGGTTTGTAGAGGTTGCAGGTGTTGCTCATCACTTATGGTTTCGAAGGAAAAAGGTGAAGGAAAAGGAAGGGTGACTTATCAGAAACATGTGGTGTAGACAATGTACAAAGACATTGCAGATTATTTTTCATTATTTTGGAGGACCAAAAGCTCCTCAATGGGGAGGATTTATCCAAGTGGCTCCAGACACATGTAGAAGTCCACGAGGACTTAGAAAGGGTCAAAATTCAAAGTGGTCAGATTGTTCCCAAACCAACACCAAATCAAAGTGTTTGTCGCCCTAATTCCAACAGTGAAAACAACACTCATATCCAAGCTTGTATGGAGGAGATAAAGCCAGTCAAAGTTGGGCAATAGACCAAGTTTAAGTGTCCTACAAATTCACTGTCAACTAGCTTGGAAACTTAGCTCCCAAAAGCAGGTGAAATTGTTGCTTCTTCAAATTGCCCAATATCCCTTATTTTTGAAAAATTTGAAAACAACCATTGGTTTGTTATGAACAAAAAATATATATTAAAATAGGTGGAGGGCCATGACCCTTGCCACCTCCATTGGACCCAAATCCCAAACTATATATTTAAACAACAAAATTTTTATTAAAAAATAGGCCGGCAGGCCATGACCCCCATCGGCCCCATACAAACTCCATACCATATATTAACATGTTGAATGGGGTGCGGGCCACCCCCGGAAAACCTGCCACCTTGTGGAACCACTTAAAACACACACCATATATAATACAATGAAACTAGTGGGAGTCAAACCCACGGCTGGGGTTGGCCCCATCCACGCGGCGGTCCCACATTAACTCTGCCCCACATTTAAATTAACGCAAAACTTACCGTTACAATCTGCTATTACAAAAAGAACTTTGGTGTATGACATTGCGCACCCATTTTTGGAGGGGTCGAGATTTGATTCTCCGACCTCCCCAACTTTATTCCAATGCCCTAACCAATGGGCCAATGGCGCTTATTGGAAAATCTGCCCGCCATATCTTACTTAAACCTCATCATTTGCACAGTTGAGGGGAGCGAGCGGCGGAGGGTCAAACGGAGGAAGCTAAGCGAGATGTGAGTAATGGAACTAGGTGTGGAACATTGACATGGATGCCAAGGTGGAACTATGCCAGAATGTTTTTCGAGACAGAATGTTTGCAGAGAATCCTAAGATGCTAAAACTATTCCTTAGGGAGGTAAAAATTCATTTTTTAAGAATGTAATCAAGTTTACATTCATTTTTTTTCAGATTTTCATAGGGAACATAATGGAGAGGTTGGATTTTCCTTTTGAGCAGAGGATTTGTAGATTCCCAGTAGAGGAGACTCTTCGAGAATCTTGAGGGAATTTTCCAGATTGCTTGGAGGCTAAAATTTCGAGATCCAAAATGCAGCCAACTTTATACTCATTCTTCTCAGAATTTCGCAAGGATCTCAATGGCGAGATCATTTTTATGATTTGAGTTGCAGACTTCCAGTCAACCCAGAGGAGGGAATCTTTGGAAAATCACGGGGGAATCCAAAAGATTCCTACAGGCCCAGATTTTGCCGATGTCAGAATTCAACAAATGGATAGTTAATTTTACACCTCTCGATGACACAAATTTAGTGGCGTAGTCAGTTTTTGCAGTTGAGCCTTCTAGTTTTCGTCCATTTTCCATATTGAAGCGATGATGTTATATTTCAGAGTGTGGACAATCGATTCTATGTCATTCGATGCCATGATTTCAATGATGCATTCAGATCCAGCAGCTAAGTATTCCATTCTTCAGTCATCACTAGAGTTGAGGTATATGAAGTGTTGTTTTCATCTACTTCTTTAATCATTTGCTGTGAGATGTACTATGTTGTTTCGATTCCTTCTTGATGTATGATGTGGAATCTTTGCATCTATTTCATGTGAGATGTATTCATCATGGATTGTTATGTATGTTTTGATTGAGATCCCTTTGTTTCCATGATGACGGGATACTCATTGTCACCATGGGTCTTTTGGTTGAGATCCATTTGATTCCATGATGGCAGGATACTCATTTTCACCTTGTGTAAGATTATGTCATGCTGATAGGAGGTCTATTGTGAGTGATAGTTCATGCAGGGGAATGTCTTGTGGAGAGAATTTGCCACTCATGTAGAAGGAACATGTACTTGTATGACATAAAACATATCCATGTACATCTTCACCATTTCTAGAACTAAATGAAGTGGCCAACACCATCTTGACACTGGGCCTGGAGAAGTAGTCCACACTAGACGAAATCCATTATCAACGTCTCATGTCTTTGATTTGATGATTGTCATTATGTTTCCATTTTATTAAGCATGCATATATGTTCATTTAGGCTCTTATAAAATGAAATTCTAACTACATCACTAAAGAAAAATATCTTGGTTAAATCCGGAAGTTGAGTCAACTTGGATCAATTCTTGCCTCATTTTGATCTAATGATGTCTCAAATGGAGATCCAACTTAGTAAAGAGAATTTCTATATGAAATTCAACTAGTAATTCATAATGATAGGAATATGAAACTTATCTTTGGTGGTCATTTTGTTAAGTTGTATATGATCTAGACACATGTGCCATGAACCATTTTTTTTGTAACCATCACTATTACTAAGGAGAAATCACTTTATCTAGGTTGAATGATGCCAATCTATAATATTTTTTGAATCATACGCTTAATCTTACCCTTATGAACATATGGATACCTATAAAACCTAATGTTAGGTGGTGCACTTCTTGGTTGCAAATGAATAACATGGTCATAATCTCAATTAGGTATAAGAACCTTAGGTATCTCTCCAAATACCTTGGAATGATTGTCGATAAATATGTTGAGATCCATTATTGTAGAGGATATAGATTTTTGAACATCAAGTTAGCATAATTGTGCAATTACACCATGGCGCCCATTTTTTAGTAATTTTATCATGTTGTTAGAGAATTGTTACTTTAGAGGGGTTCTCTTGGATACTTCTAAACTCAATTTCTTTCCTTCTAATGAAAATATATTGAAAACTAAAGGCCAATGTTCTTGATTTTTATAATTGTTGGCCCCTCATACAACATCAACATGGTCCATTTGGATTGCAATCACGAGAATATCCAATATCCACTTCCCCATATTGAGATTAATATTATGGCATTCCCCTGACTAATTTATGGTACCCCTGTTTTCAATTATGACTTGAAACTTTGGTGTTGGAAATACAAAGCAATTGTGGAGCTTTTCTAAATGTGTAATTGTTGAAGTTATGGTTACTACTCAAATCAATCAACGTTGTTACATTTTTCCTTTTGATATATTATTTTATCTTGAGGGTTTGTGGAATATTGTTGTTTCCCAATGCATGAAAAGATATTGTTGAAGTAGTCTCTTCTAGTTCTAGATCTTGTGAGGGTTCTTGTTATATGGAATTTGTATCTACGGATAAACATAACTTCCCTAAGTGGGTAGCTACATTTAGAACAACAGAATTAAAGAGCTTAGCCTTTTCCTATAGAA
>APFE031660853.1:31718-90498 GCA_000404065.3 Pinus taeda
TAGGTGCATTCCCCCCAAGCTTCATTACATTCACCTAAGTAGACTACTCGTGGCTATCAGGTGGATGGAATGAAGGTTCATTTACAAGATCAAGTGAAAGACTCAACAGGGATTTTACGAGATCTAATCAGAGACTCGAATTGGAACTTTACTCCATGGGACCTTATTTCATTTTTTAATGAGCTTGACACATGATAAAGAACTCTGCTTAGATTCCTTGTTTCATTTTTTTTAATGACTTTGACACAAGACAAGGAACTATGCTCTGGGACCTGTTTCAATTTTTTAATGAGGTTGACATAGTAAAAGAACTATCGTCATATTCCTTGTTTCATTTTTTTTAACGAGGTTGACACAAGACCAAGAACTATCCTCATACCCTTTGTTTAATTTTTTCACAAGGTTGACACAAGACCAGGAACTATCCTCATATTCCTTGTTTCATTTTTTAACGAGGTTGACATAAGACTAGGAACTATCCTCATATTCCTTGATCATGACCCATAAGAGGTCATGACTTCGAAGAGGTTCTCATAAAATGGGAGAGGAATGCTTTGGAAAGAGAGATCTAGTTCCAATGCCCCTAGTACATAATGTACAACATCACGGAATTGATTGTCCATTGATGTAGGCATGGAACGAGTTGCTACATAATTGACCTGCGGCAGGGAAGATACCATTGGGACAAAAGGACCATTTAGGGGAGATGGTTGACTGGAAGCCATATTTGGACCGGGAAATGAAAGTTGGTCAACGATGACAATTATGCCTTCATGTCGGAAACACATCACTCGAAAGAGTGTTGAAACAATAGCTCCATGTCATAAACATAGTCGTGCCCAAGAAGTAAATTGTAATCTAAAGGGCCTGGGACTACCATCACATTGAGATAAAAAGAAATTCCTCCCAAGGTAATAGGCAACTGAGGAAGGATCCCTAATGGTTGATGGGTTCCTTTGTTAAGAGCCAACAGATTCTGGGTAACATGCACAAGTGGCGGAAAACCGAGCGCTTGCCAAGCAGTGGAGGAAAGGATACTCACAGATGCACCTTCATCTATAATAGTGCCAGGTACAATCATATTGAGACAGGTTTTCGGTGATAATCACATCAAAATTCATTAATTACAATTATATTACAAACTTGTACTATGATCTAGAAAGGCACATAAGAAGGAAGATGGCATCTTTCCAGTCAATTCCAATCAAAGGAAGTGACCAAACTACTTGCAGGGGGTACCGTATAAACGGAAGTATTAAACCCTTAAGTTACGAGAGAGGGAGGAATTTCCTCCCGTCTTAATGGAATGAGAGGGTTGCCCCCAACCTCATTGGAATCCGAAGAAATGAAAAGAACCTAAGTGGTATCATATTAACTCTCTTTGGGAAAGTTATGATTAACTGAAGGTGAAATTAGGTCAACTGTTTCCTCGACCTGTGATGGGTCAGGTATAGACTCATAGGATTTATATTCAGAGAGAGTGGATTTGACCAACGGTTGATTTGGGTCATTCACTTCATCAACTAGTGAAGGATTAAGGAAAAGTCTCATGTAACCAGATGGAAGTCGCTATGAAGAAGCAGGACAACTATCCAACATGTTTTTGGGTTCATCCAGATAGGGACAAGGGTGAATGGGGTGATTCCCTTCACATAACCTACAAGGAAACTTAACTTTACCCTTCTTTCCATGAACTTTACTACCACTAGTTGATGGTGTGTCACCAACATGATCTCCAGAAGTTGATTTCATAGGATGATGTGAATGAGAAGACAATTCTTCAAAGATCTAAGAAATACCAAAACAATTTCGAAGAAGATGATCTCCCATGCAAAGTTTGCATGGATATTGAACTTTGTGAGGCTTATCAGACGGTTTATCATTAAAAGTTGCATTCAAAAAAATGGTTGCTTGGTTTCCCCCTTAGTGAATTTTCTTCTTCTTTTTCTTCTTCTCTTTCTTCTTCTTCTTATCCACCTGGTTACTAGTGTCAATACTTTCACTAGGCGAAAGGGAAGAAGGGGAGGAAGAAAAAAACAAGGAAGAAGGAAAAGGGTCAACTTTAAGATCAACTGGAGGTTGATTTTGTTCAGTTGGAGGAGTACTCGATTATGCATAAATCACGACATTTTGAACCAAGGAGGTTGAAAACAACCATACTGGCAACCCAATGGTAAATCTTGGAAGGGACAATGCAGCCATATAATGAGCACCAATATTTCCGAAAGGAGGAAAAGGACTAGGATTCCCATCAAAAGGAATTCCTTGCTCGGTGGACTCCGAATTTGTTGCCATATGTCTCAACCTAAGATCAACTAAGGAGTGAGCATAGAGGATGTTATCCGTAGTCAATTAATTTTATTTTAATCAAAATAACATAACAAAACAAAAGAGGGATAATCTAAGCAAAAGGATTACCAAGCAACTGTGAACTGCAAAATACATCCCAGCGAACTGAGAAGTACGGGCAAGCAATCTCCCCAAATGTTGAGTTTGGTGTATCACAATGTACAAGGCGGCTGACTCAGTTACCTAAGGATGGATAGAAACCTAATTTAGTCCTCCCATATATACCCAAAAGTACGTGAAGGCCCAATCTGTGTTAGCGATGTCTAATGTGAAACCGCACAATGAGAGCATTCCTTTATACTTTATGTACTGTAACACCGCCCTATATACCTAAAGGTACGTGGATGAACTACGATATACTTACGTATGTGGAATGAGGTATCACACTCAGAATGTATCATAGACAAGTTAGTGACAACTGCTATGTTTAACGACACTGGAACACGTCTCTAGCCTAGACCTCTAAATGCTATGCGTTAAGTTACAATGCTCCATTAGGTTAATTGAGGTAACTTTTAAGTTGATGTTCTTAAGAATTTGACTTTTAAGGTTCACTACATGATGTATGTTTGCAATTCCTAGAGTGCAACTAACATGAGAAACATTCTTTCATTTGATTAACAATGAAAACTGTAGCTAGTAAGGGATAGAGCAATCAGATCTTTGACAAAGAGAAAAGAGCACACCTAATGCAATTTACCTAGCTATTCCTACAAGCACACACAAACTTTTTGAATACACAATGCAAGTTTTTCTTTTCAATTTCCTTAATGTTGAGATGAACAAAAGGAAACTAATGCACATACAATCAATCAATCTTTTTGCAAGAACAAAGACTTTACGACAGTTCATTTTCGAAAGAAATGAGTACTTTACGACACTTTATTTTTAGCAAAGATTAATCGACTATAGGCTAACTTTGACAATGAATTGATAATGATGAAGAAAAATCTTAAGAAACACTAAAAAATCAAGGTCAAAGTAGGGTTAGGAGAAGAGATACAAGTTGATTTCAAAACCATAGAAACATTGATATTTAAACAAACAACTTCAGAAGAAAAATTGGAAACATCCAAGCCAAAGATGGGTTTTTAAGCTTAAGGAGGATCAACGTAGGTCAGAGTGGGAGTAAATGCACTACAGAGAACTATCTCTAAGCCAAGGGTTCTCTGCAGAGCACTGTTCCCTGACCAAGGGTGCTCTAGTACCAGCACATTCCTAGAGTGGTCATTCTAGTAAAAATTTTGACAAAAAAGCTTCAAAATGATTGAAAAGAGATCAATGAAGTCAAGTAAAATCTACTAGGGTCTACTATGATGAGGATAAACTACCCGAAATGATGGTCATTCCCCAGTGGAGTCGCCAATTTGTTATATGGAATTTGTATCTATGGATAAACACAACTTCCATAAGTGGGTAGCTACACTTAGAAAAACAGAATTAAAGAGTTTAGCCTTCTCCTATAGAAGATAAATAAGACAAGGGACCTACTTGTTATCTTTCTCTTCCCTTTGTCTCCTTTGAATAACTCCCGTTGCTCCTTCTCGAAATGAATCCGCTCGATAAGTACCTACAATCATAAACAGAGGACAAAAACCAATCAAAGCAAGAGATCTATCTACTATAAGCAAATGGAATCGAAATAATTTAAACATATAATCATCATAAAAAAAGACAAGAATATGAGAAAAGGTGTAAACAACTTTATTATGTAGAAGGAAGAGTTACAACCAAGAAGTCTGATCCTGTGTCACTCATCCAACTTGAGTTCCATCCTTCATCACACCAAAAGCACAACACTCCAGAAAACTAACAATACTTGCTTAAAATCTCAAACCTCAAACCAATAGTATCTCCTTACAATCTCTCAAAGTTCAGTCCCTGATCACTATGATGATTGCTCAATTTATACGGAAATGCAGGTGGTTTTGTCATAAATTAGGCATTGAATGGATTTCCAATTTGGGGGTTATTTTCCATGGAGGAAGGGATGAGAGGATAGGAGGTTCTTTGATTCATTCCCTATCCAATTTCGAGCTCATAAGAGAGGATAAGAGGTGGGAATCTTTTATAATGGTCTACAATGAAAGAATATTCCTAGAACCTTATGAAGATTTCTCTCAATCTCACCCAATGTAGGTCAAAGTAGGCCTAGGTGCTCTGTAGAGAAGGCTTGAATGGGCCTAAGTGCTCTATAGAGCACTTACCCTTGACCAAGGCTGCGCTGGTCCCTCAAGGAGTCATTTCAGGATGTCTTGAGGGCAGGAAACTCTCAGGAATGATGGCATTCAATGTGGTGACTTGTCTAGGGAATGTAGCAACTGAATTAGAGTTTGATGAGCCCTAATAGTATTGATTTGAATGTTGGGAGTGATGTGCCCAGATATACCTGTAATAGTTCTAATTCTTAATATTCTTTCTTTTCCAAGTCTATGTAGAATAATTTCTTCTCACTGTATTTATGCCCCTTATTATATTTTTTTTCACAATTTAAACATAGTCTTTTTCCTATTATTTCATCCATTTTCAAATATGGAAACCTTGTTGGATGAGCGAGTTGGGAGTCAAAACATGGTGCTCTCTATATTTTTTAGTGATTAATCTCTTAATGGCCATATTTTTACTTCCAACTTTCCTTGCTAGACTTAAAGCATGCTCTAGCTACCTTTTGTAAGGTAGTCACATAGTATAGATCAAAGAATTTCTCCAACTAGAATATCCATGTTATATGATCATTGCCATCAAAATTCCTCATATAAGTATTGAGAATTAATTACTAGTCCCTTAGTGCCACATTGAACCCCCAACATGTGGATATAGAGATGAAAAATAATCGTTATTATGGAAATCAATCTTTAATTCATATACATTTTCATGATTTCCTTGCACCTAGATATTTCCTTTAGGGAGTATCTCATCTATGGTATGTAATAATATTGTCGACATAGCATCTTTCAATTCTTCCATCTTATTTTCTAACTATTCTATTTTGTGAATAATCTCGCCTTTCTTCTTCAACAATGGTGGAGGTCTCTAGAGGTCTATTTGGTGAAGTAAATTTTGGAGCACCATTTGGATCCATGTGAAAAAATTATAATACTCATACTTTTCCCATTTACCACAAATTTTTAATCACCAAAAATATATCTTCCAATTCAAATTTATGTCAATAGTAAGTTACATGCCTTTCAAATCCCAATTTAGATATTGAGTGGATGATTGGTCTTTATCTTAATGTATCTCTATATTTTGAGATATTCTAAGTAAAAATTTTGGCCTATAGTACTTTGACATACAAGCTTAAACTCCAAAAAATTTCATAGCCTGAAACTTCACTAAAACAATTATAGTAAATTTTCTCAAATGACTAGTTTGAGACTAACTTTAGGATTAATAAAAAACTTTAACTTATATAAGATATATTTCATAGATTATAGTGATTCCAAATATGATTTGTTTTCTACATGTAATTCTCTATGTCTCAATATTTTGAAATTTTTTGAGTTTAAAACTTCACCTAAAAAGGATGTAGAAAAAATTCCAAGATGACTATTTTAATATTCATTTCAATATTAGTCACAAACCATATCTTCCATAGACTATATATCTAAAAGTATAATGAAACATAACATTAACTTAAGCTCTATTATTTCTCTTCAATCACCTAAAATTTTAATAATCTAAAACTTCCTAGAAAAAAATTATATTGAAATTTCCAATATGACTCATTTAAAATTGAATTTAGGATTAGTCACAAAACGTATCTTCCATAAGTGATATCTATGAAATTATGACAAACCAGACTTGGAATTTTGACCAACTATACGTTGACATTTCAACTCAGTCTCCTCAAACTTTCATTATTTGAAACTTCCTAGAAAAACTATATAGAAAAAATGCTTAGGTGTCTTGATTGAAGGAGAAAAACCCTAGGATTGTAGTCTCTGATACTAAATGTTAAGCAAAAAATACCAACATAGTCTGAAATTTGAAAGAGAAGAAGTTCCACACCTTGAGAAATAGATATAAGAATGAAATATAAGCATCTGCAAGGGGGTAACCTCCGTTTATAATAGAATAAATGTACAAGAATGGATCATTCCAAACTAGGCATCCACAATATATAGGAGAAAAAATGTACAACTACAATTCAAGGTTATGGCTAACAACACTAATATACCAATATAATTATAACTCACTATCTAGGGCTTTACATCGGGATTTGTCTAGGGATTAACACTATACTTCTCGATTTTATTATCCATACTACATGTAGTCATCTTCAAGGTATCCCAATGCATGTTGATGGCTTTGTTGTAATGGGTAATTCAACTATAAGAAATATTAATGTTTGGGACCAAGTTATCTAATTACCTATACATGATATAGTTGTTAGTGTTGTTCCTTTCCTAGTGGATTTTATGTTCTAGCTTCTCCAATTATTATGTGGTGGTGGACTTATGCCTAGCCTCAAACCCATTTAGTGCATGCGAGTAGAATTATGTAAGATTTTTTCATTTTATTGGAAGCTTAGGTGGATGCACCCTACTAATTTTCCTTAGAGTTTCTTCCACCATCCATGCCCTTTGACCAGCAAGTTTTCATGGGTCCTTATGTGCAAGCATTGAAACACTAGAGGAATAATTTATTGCAACATAAATTATATTTCCTTTATAAACAAACCAATATCATATTCTAAGGTGGTGGGTGATGGATTCTATGGCCCTCATTCCAATGTTTCTACAACTTCTCATCAAATGGTGAAGGAATAGAACTAAAAACAATAATGATGGTATCCTTAAATGATTTAAAGTGGTAGTAGTTCACTCTCATAAAACCACTCAACCTTGCATTGAGTTTTGTCACCCTCACCATTAACCACTACATGTCGATCACCCTATGTCTTCTTCCTGTGAATGAATCTCATCCCTATCAACCTATTTAAGTGTGAGATGAGGTAATGTTATCTAGAATCCTTCTCGCCATCTTTTTCCTTATCATATATTGTATTTAGAAGAGTGTTTTTTATAGTTTAGATGAGAGTTATTTGGATTTGAGACAATGTAATTTAAAAGTGTATTTTTATTCTACATTTTTTTGGGCTAACATTCATCATATCTTTATTCATAAAGCATGCATCCTTTTGATATGGGAATACTTTAATGAAGAAAAGTTGGTCTACGACATTAAATTCACTAAATTTCCTTCAACTAAGTATTCATAATATTCATAAGTGAGGGAATATATGCTATTAAAACTACCCACGACTTGAAATTGAACCCAACTACAAAAATCGCTTACATAAGTGTGCAATCCCATGAGGGCCAAATATATTGCTAGAGAAATTTGGACCGTGGAAATGGAATAATTACCACCTTTTCCACAAACCAACCAAAAAATTAACACTATTTTATATCTTTTATAAGTGAAGAGATTAGGTTTGGATAGATAAATAGTGCTTTTTTATTTCATATGAGTGTATAATATGCTAAAGCCATCATCTAACTATCGCCAACTGGTTGAAACTAGCTCAAGATCTCGAATCATATGAGCTCCAAAGCTCCATTTTGTCTCCATATCCCTATAGTTTAGAGGTTAACATGTCAAAAACCTCTTAATGGTAAACCTTATGGGCGATATGCATGAATGTTCCCCTCTTTCCAAATGGAAAACGAAAAGTGGATGTGTTGGGCCTTGAAATTGTCATTCACTTCCATTACATTTTCACTTATATTTTCGTATTATCACCTTCACTCCATCTCTATTTCATTAAATTTACTCCATTTCATTACATTTACTTTACCATTATCATTATTGGGTCACGTTTATGTTTTTCCAAACTTTATTAATTCTTAGCATTTTTAAGTGAATTTATGGTTAAAAATTAGAAAATAATGTGCATATGCTTATACCTAACAAGTGGGAAGAGATGTTGACATGTGTAGGTCAAAAGGAAGTTCTAAAAGACCCTTATGTGGCCTCCAAAAACCAAATTCGAATTTGAGTGGAGAAGATCATGGGATCATAAGGATATGTGTCTCATTTCCTATTTGTATTGAAACTCTAAGAAGGCATGTGTCCTATCATTTCCTATTTTGATTGTAACTATAGAGATATGGGGAGAGATTCATAGACTCTCATTAATGAGATAGATTCTCATCTTTTTGTATAAATAGGGGAAGTTTTCCCCTATCATTTTCATGTGTAAAATTGGAATTATGCTCAAGCTTTGGATACAAAATTAGATTGTGGCACCCTCCTCATGAATGTTCTTTTATTTTTTCTTGGTTTTTCTTACATATGGAGCATCTTGATTTACCATCTCGCACCCTTTTAGATCAACTACCTAAAATATGTGAGATTTAATTACTTTTATAGATTAAAGTTCATTTTCTTTCTTAGTATTAGTTTTAGAATGATTGTGTAATCTTTGCTTTTCTAAAAACGTTTCAATAGGAAAGATTTATCTAATTTACAATGGGATTAAGTTTGAGGCAAGAGCTCATAGTTATTTAGTTTCCTTTCATGTTCTGTTATTTACTTTCTTAGATCAAACTATTAATTCATTAAATAATTGAATAAAAGATCAGGCCAAGAAGGTGACTTCAAATTGGGTGATTGAATGTTCAACCTATGTAATCACTGAGCTTTACTTTTTCATGCTTTTATATTTGCTTTTAAGATCCTCATTTAATTGCATTAACCGATATTCCTAAAGATCGTTCTAAGAAATTGATTTAATCATATTTCAAGATTGAATGGTTGAATATTTAATACATGCAATTAATGAGTTAATTTCTGCACACTTTACTTGCTTTTCTAGGACATTAGAAGTTAAAATAGTTGCTGACACATCATCTCAAGAAGGTAACACTTAATAATTGAATGTTGGAGTAACTAAGTATACATTAGTTGTTTTTTATTTCATGGTTAGTTGAATTTCATCTTCATTATTTGATTTCATAGATTAGATGAATTGGTTTTCATTATTTTGTAGTTAGATTGATGTAAACTGAAAGGCAATTTATAACACATACAGTGCATGCATGCTTCACAAGTTTACGAAACCCCCGAGTTGACAAATTAAATGACAGGCAATCACTTTGCCCCAACATTTTGGCATCGTTGTCCGGGAATTGTGAATAGGAACTAGCTTTCAGTTTGGAGTGTATTTTATTTGTTTTTGTTTTTACTAACCATTTATGGACAAAGGGTCTAGAATGCAGCCCAAAAACTACATTGAGGAATGGTATCAAGAACCAGTTACACCACAATATTCATCAATTCTTCAAGAGATCCTTGCGGCAAATCGAAACATCAAGTCGATTTTGCATATCCTTACAAACAATTAGGTACATTTTTCTAGTTTGGATATGACCATTTCAAAAATTCTAATCCATAAGTGGCTTCATTGGAAGCATGAATATACTTTAAAAAAATATACTTTTTTAGATAGATAGAAAAAATAAAAATAAATTTTTATAGTTTTTAGGATAAATCTGATGTTTTATGGTGCAGTAAGAACCACCCATCTACTAACCCTTGGTAGGAAAAAATTTGCAATAAAGCAAATGGTTGAGAACAAGGAGCGCAAGCAAAGATCACAAACGATAATTTAAGGTATGAAATCAAGCCTTTTCATTTTATTTTTGCAAAATTTGGAGAGGAATCGGTTGTTAAAATCTTGACTATGCTAACAAAATAAATCTCTCAAGTATGCTCTCCTTTTGCACTTCGTGTGACCTGGAGAATCAGAGAAAGAAATTGTTGTTAGTGTATCATAAAAATTATTTAGCTACTGCAAGACTTGCAAATCCATGTGCAAAAATCCTAACCTCTGTAATGCAAGAGTTTTCTGCATTATTACAAAAATGATGCAATGAGATTTCTTCAAAGTGTTGTCCCATATTTGATCTCATTCCAGATTTCAAGTCCCCTAGAATTATCTATAGGATGATTGATATAGTTAGATCTTCCCTTTTTCCTTTGTTGGAAGACATCCACATAGCCACAAGCCCAATCTTCAAAACCTACAAATCAAAAATCACCGGAACATTTCTAGAAAACACAGCAGCATAAACACACGATTTTAAAATATAAATTCTGGGCAAACCAAGGCGAATCTGAAAAAACTGAAACATGGGTTTTCTTTAGAATGGGGGAAATTTGGTAACTCGTGGGCGATTTTCTAGATTTTACAATCTCTTAGGAGAAATCTGAAATTGATTTTTGGAGAAAACGTAATTGCTAGAAAGCGTAAACTGTCTTGACACCCGAGTTTTTGAGGAAACCAGGCGAATATGAAAAAAATGGGACATAGGATTTTTCTGGAACAGGATTAGTTTAATAACCCAGAAATCATTTCCTTAGATTCCTAACCATTCAGGAGAAAATTGCGGCTCTTCGGGACCCTGTTCGGTGACTCCGTGAGGAAAACATTTTTTTTTTATGCACGAGGTTTTGCTAGCAATAACAAATTTAACTCACTAAGACTTCTAATCAAACAATAAATCCTTCTCTTCTACAAAATTTCAACAGATTTACCCTCCTTACATCTTTGAACACTTGGAAGAAATTGTTAACTTAATGTTGCACCCATGTGTATACTCATTTCGTCACGTGTTAATGCAGTCAAGGAGTGATTCCATTATGAATGCTATGAAGTGTGAATACACAATCAGTGAATTTAGATTTGTGGTTGATACATTAATGCGACTTGTGCCAGACATGTAGATAACGACTAATTTCAAATGTGGATTTCTAGGCAAAACAAAGGAAGATAATTTCGAGGCCACTATTAATCTAAAGAATGAGAAAGATCCCTACTTCTGAAGTAATGAAACGAACAACAATAATTTTCAAACATTGAATGAAAGAAATCATTTAATAATAATAAATATATAAAATAAAAAAATAAAAAATTGTGATGATTAATACATATGCAATCAATTTATTGAAGCAATTTATAAAGCGAAAAATACTTGCAAAATTTGATTGAAATAATTTTTTTTGTACAAGTACCTTTTCATATTTTTGTCGCTTCAAATATTTTTGATAGTATGTTATTTTTGCAACACAAATGACGATGCAATAATGGCTTGCGAAACAATCGGAAAATTATTTAGATGATTTATGAACATTTGGCATTAATATTGTTGCTGTGTATTTTTCTATTAAGTTTTAACTTGCAGAGCACAACAAATCTTTGTGATGCCAATTGTTTTACTGAGCACAGTGCATGAAGTCATCCGACAATAAGGAGTTAATTTAATTTTCATGGTTATTTCTTAAAAATATATTGTTATCAATATCATGAATTGGACTAAATATAACTCTTTTGATTTTTCTTAATCTGTTTTATTTGACATTTACATTTTGCATAAGAATCATAAAGTAATTTGGTCATTTCTTTTTTAACACACTTATGTTCTTTATGTCATGCTTTTTTGCAAGTTTGGGATGATCAAATGATCATTGAAGAAAACTAATTGTGCGCACAATTGTTCTTCAAAGGACCGATTCCATGAGAAACATAAGAACAAGTCCATGTCCATATCCACCAAAACCATTACCTTTCCTCCCTTTTGAATTATAAATCCATCCAAGCAATTCAAAGCAAGCCACAGTCATTTTTCCTAGCAAGAGTCAGTTGTTCGTTTTCCTTTATTCACATACTCTTTCCGCTTAACCCACAAATAAAAGCAAGAAGCTCACTTACATGCTTATTGCCCATTGTCATTATTATTTTCCATTGTCATCTTCCATTTTTATTTTTCGTTTCATATCCTTTTTCATTTCGCAAATAAACTCTGCTTCAATAAAAATTATTGAGTCCATAGTCCTTTGAGTCTAAAATCTTTGCAAAAACACCTTGGGGCTTGCATGCCCTAATGGCAAGTCCTCATGCTGACAAACAATGGGAATACATCAATGTCCATTGTTCATCGGATCTTCTAGGTACTCGACAATAACAAAATTATTCGTACCTAGCAAGATCTGTTTGAGCATCTTGACTCTCATTGTCATCAATTGTGAGAGTTCTCATGTTGACTAGTGGCATCCATTAATGGCCACTAAGTCAACAGTTTCCTGCTATGTTCAACATCAGAACATTTATTCACACGTCAGGAATTGTGCCAATGAGTTTTGAAGACATAAAGACTATCATTTTCAGCATTTTGGAGCAAATGTAGAAGATATGCAACTACAAAACCAAATGGCAACTATGGAATCAGACAATAGCTGCAAAACCAGATAGCAGCTTCAGAATCAGACAACAGCTGCAGAATTAGATGACAGTTGTAGAATTAAATAATCATTGAGGAATCAAATGGCAACAGCAGAATCAACACTATTTCGCCGCAGATTCAACAAGTTTTTAATAAAAACAAATAAAAATTCTTCTTGACTCTTTTCTCCATGACTTGTCCAACCACTTGGAGAAGATTATGATCAGAGTTTTGCAGCCACCACACATGCAGCTCATTCATTTCTTAAGGGTAAGTTAAGGTATGTCATTTTCTAACTTTTTACCATAAAATTCCTTGAAAAGCTAGAATGATAATTTTTGGGAAAAAAACATTTCTTTTCCTCATCTCATAAAATTGCCAATATCATTAGTTGTGGGGGATACCTTCATATTCATATCACATTCAAAAGCCCACATACTTTCAAAAGATATTAACTATTACATTATTTTTATGGGCATACAAAGGCTTGTCAAAAGTACTAAAAAGATAATTGGATACCAACACAATCATGGTTGTCACACAAGAACCAAATATGATGCAATCCAATAAAGATATACTTTGCAACAATAATCAAATTATCATTATACAAAGTTCAAAGATAAAAAATGAATGTAACAAAAAAATATGGTTGTAACACAAGAACCAACCATGTTACAATTCAACTAAAAGATTTTGCAGAAGTATGAAGTTATCAAATGATATCATGCAAAGTTAAGCCAACGCTCAAGGATAAAAAAGAATTAATGTAATAGATTGCATGAGGACATGCAATAGCTTTAGTTGGGGGGTATGTTGGGCCTTGAAATATTCATTCACTTCCATTACATTTTCACTTATATTTCCATATTGTCACCTTCACTCCACCTCTATTTCATTAAATTTACTTTACCATTATCATTATTGAGTCACATTTATGTTTTTCCAAACTTTATTAATTCTTAGCATTTTTAAGTGAATTTATGGTTAAAAATTAGAAAATAATGTACATATGCTTATAACTAACAAGTGGGATGAGATTGTTGACATGTGTAGATCAAAAGAAAGTTTCTAAAAGACCCTTCTGTGGCCTCCCAAAACCAAATTCGAGTTTGAGTGGAGAAGATCATGGGATCAAGAGGATATGTGTCTAATTTCCTATTTGTATTGAAACTCTAAGAAGACATGTGTCCTATCATTTCCTATTTTGATTGTAACTCTAGAAATATGGGAAGAGATTCATGGACTCTCATTAATGAGATAGCTTCTTATATTTTTGTATAAATAGGAGAAGTTTTCTCCTATCATTTTCATGTGTAAAATTAGATTTATGCTCAAGCTTTGAATACATAATTAGATTGTGGAACCTTACTCATGAATGTTCCTTCATTTTGACTTGGTTTTTCTTACATATGGAGCATCTCGATTTACCATCTCTCACACTTTTAGAACAGCTACCTCAAATGTGTGAGATTTAATTGATTTTATAGATTAAATTTCATTTGCTCTCTTAGTATTAGTTTTAAAATGATTGTGTAATCTTTGCTTTTCTAAAAACATTTCAATAGGAAAGATTTATGTATTTTCCAATGAGATTAAGTTTGAGGCAAAAGCTCATAGCTATTTAGTTTTCTTTCATGTTCTGTTATTTACTTTCTTAGATCAAACTATCAATTCATTGTATAATTGAATAAAATATCAGGCCAAGAAGGTGACTTCAAATTGGGTGATTGAATGTTCAACCTATGCAATCATTGAGCCTTACTTTTTCATGCTTTTATGTTTTCTTTTAAGATCCTCCTTTAATTACATTAACTGATATTCCTAAAGATCATTCTAAGAAATTGATTTAATCATATTTCAAGATTGAATTGTTGAATATTTAATACATGTAATTACTGAGTTATTTTTTACACACTTCACTTGCTTTTCTAGGACATTAGAAGTTAAAATAGTTGCTTACACATCATCTCAAGAAAGTAACACTTCATAATTGAATGCTAGAGTAACTAAGTATACATTAGTTGTTTTTTATTTTACAGGTTAGTTGAATTTCATTTTCATTATTTGATTTCATAGATTAGATGAATTGGTTTTTGTTATTTTTTAGTTAGATTGATCTAAAGTGAAAAATAATTTCTAGCACATACGGTGCACACATGCTTCACAAGTTTACGAAACCCCTGAGTTAACAAATTAAATGACAGGCAATCACTTTGCCCCCAACAGGATGTTCCCCAATAACCATACCTAAATCAAGTCACAATCAATTTATTAAAATATATTTTAAACCTTACCCCAAAACTATATAAAAATTATTGTTATTATATTACATTTTACAAATATAAGATTTAAATAATTATTAATAATAATAATAATATCTAACATTATTGGTTTACCACCAACTTGAAGGGATAGTACACATACAACATACATTGGGGTGAGGTCCATAGCTCAACACATATGCAAATAGACTCCCATCCATAGGTAGGTTATAATATTCTACCATATCCCAATGGTATGGGGCCTCGTGGGACAGTTGTGGTTATAGTTGAATGTTTGTCGGATAGTGGCTTGGATCTATACAAGTATCATGGTAGATTGTTGCGCTGTTAACTCTACTCATGTTAGAGATGTTAAACTCTCCTCTCATTGCATATGAATAGTGTTTATGAATGATAGCCTCATTGGACACTAGTATGTTGTTTTGACCAACTTTTTGTGATCCTTCTCTTTTGACTCACTTTATTTCTTCATTTTCTAGTTAATTCTCTTGTTTAGGTTTGTCATGGCTCCATGAACACATCAAAGGGGAAGGCTCCGCTATGATCCACCAAAGCAAAGTTAGCACCTCAAGACACAACTAGAGCCTTCCACCACTCCTACCTACCTAATATAAAAAACTATCTGAAATTATTGAGGGAAGAGATTAAGAAGAATGAGCTTATATGTCGAATGAGGAGATGGAAAACATGGTTCAATATATGGTTAATGATCTAGACACTAGCAAGACATGGGACATAAAGTATTAGAAGACCCTCCAGCTTGATTGGCACATGCAATATTTCATGGCTTGAACCCTCCATTTTAATGAAGACAAATGTCTAAAACTATATCAATAACTCAGTTCCTTAGAGAAACAGTTGTCTCCGCTAATCACCATCTACAGATAGCTTGTGAAGAAACAAGGTGGAATTTTGATTTGGGCCACTACTAGCTCCTAAAAGGAAAACCATATATAGGTTTCCACTACTTCCTCCACCTATCTCATGATTTCTCTTATTTTTATAGTTTTTAGGTTTTTATATTTGGCCCTTTGGCTCTTCGAGTTTGTTCTTTCAATTTTTATAATAGATACGACTTACTACTTTCTTTTCTCTGTAAAGCTAATTCTATTAAAAGGAAAGAAAAATAAGATTACAATGAGGCTGCAGCCTCAGCTGAGAACAATGAAGTTCCTTCTGGGAATCATAATTGCCCCATATTTGGGGAAACCAGTTGAACATTACAAAAAACCATGCCGAAGGCCAGGAAAACATCGAAAAAACTAGAATGAAGACTTGAGACATCACCATATGAAGAAATTGAGAAACAAGATAGAATTGCCAAACAAGTAAACGAGAAACAAAACCACAAACGACTGGACCTAACCAATCAACAACAAAACTCTGAGATGGCACATGGGAGTCAACATGGCATCACATTGGGACACCCTGGTCAGGAGCCTCCTTGATGATGGGGCACACGTTTCCATACCAGATCTAGCCTTCCTTCACCACTTTGCTATCCACCCTGCCACCTGGAGGTTCCGCCGCCTAAAGGGTGCCACTCGAGCTACCATCAATAGCCATCGAAATTGTGGCTCCATGAGAGCTGCCGCCTGGTTACCGAGTGTCACTTGTTGTATCACCTTCCACATGCTAACCACCACACCTAGCTACCCTACCTTCTTCCATCGGAAGCTGCTCAGAGCCATGACTGACATCCATTCTGCGAATGTCCTGAGGTTGCTGTGCAAAGTTTCGCACAGGAGCACTGTGTTGTTCTTCTTCTTCTGAGAAAATGATGGTGAAATTAGTAGTGATAATGGGCCGGTTTAGGTTGCTCTAGAACCTGAATTGATTTGAGTGGAAGGCAGTGTGAGGATAGTGTCTGCGGGGTGGACTAGGAGGGGGAGAGTTGGCCTGAGAAGGAGGCGGAGAAGCAGGTGGTGGTGGCTATTCGTCGCTATGCGCTTCCTGAGAGTGAGTTCTATCACCTTGGAGACCTCCTTTATGGCTCCTCATGTGGTGATGAACCATTGCAATGTGGCGGGAGAGAAGTTCAGGAGAATTGGGGGCCCGGAAGGAAAGCAGAGAATGCACAGAGGGCTCCTGAATAGGGTTCAAGGGGCAGTGCTTGGAATGGGAGTAATTATACCCATTCCCAAAGTCAAGATAGCAGAGAAGCCAACAACATTTTCCTATAACAGTTCTACTGCAGGGGTTTCCTGCTTGGAGCGGGCAAATGTTGAAGGAGGGAGGGCAGACAGAGGGGTTGATGGACGCCATGTTAAATCAAACAACTTACGTATCTCAATCGGAGCAACAATTAAAGGCTTCCTGCAGGTGGACCTACTCTTGCCTTAAGTGAGTCTGCGGATGCCATACCTGAACTTGGGATGGTGCGTTGGCCATCATCTGGCTAGGCCAAGCACTGTCATTCCATCTTCTTGCCATTAATGTTCTTGAATTTCACCCGCATTCGGGCACTCTTCTCCTTCCTATTTCATTTCATTCTTCACAAGATTCTGGTATTCCATTGATTGGTTTTTAGTGGCCAGCATAGAGAGTGAACCTGTATGTAGATCCATCCCACTTTCCACTCCTATATTAGCCAATAAATCAGCCACTTTATTTCCTTCCTGACGTATGTGCTTGAGAATGATCGCTCTGTGAAAAGAGAGCCAAATTTCAATAAGTTCAAGCCGATTTGCGATTCTTCGGCTGTTTCTCACTTTGCTTGAAGGTGTTCCTTGCATAATTTTGTTGATCATATTTATGAGGATCTGAGAGTCGCCTTCTATAATAAGCGGAAAAAAGCCATTTTTTTGAGCTAGAAGGAGTCCCTACCATATTCCTTCTAATTCGGCCGAGTTATTGGTGTCCCAACCATTTGAACCTAAGAAAGTTAGAAGGGGAGCTCCCTTATGATCTTTGAATATTCCTCCAAATCCTACTTTGCCTGGGTTTCCTTTCGAGGCTCCATCAAAGTTTAGCTGGAACATATGACTGGGAGGAGGAAGCCACTTTTCAGGTGTCCTGCTCTTTGTTGGAGTTTTTCCTTTGATTATCAATTCTTGATTCCACTGAAGGTTCCAGTTTGCCGATATATTTTGTTCCTGAGGGAGTGAAGGAAAGTCCTCCTCGTGCTAGGTTTTGGAGAAGTAAGGTTTCCTTGATATTTTGACAAATCATGTTCCATAGAGTTTCCAAGGGTGAGGAGTGATCCTTGAATATTCTCCGGTTTCTCTCCTTCCATATTGTCCACATGAGAAAGCCTGAAATAAGCTTCCATAAGTAATTTAAAATCTCGCTTTTAAATGGATTCTGATCCCAATTGCAAACAGTGGCTATGATGTCTACTTGGATCCGTCCTTCCTTTTGGCATCGAAAACTGACTTTTTCCGAGAGCTTGCGTGCAAGCTGACAAGAGTGCATAAGATGCTTAGTGGATTCCTCTTCTTGCTTGCAGTTGGGACACATGGAGTGCCCATGATAGTTTCTCTTCCTAAGATTGTCCCATGTGAGGATTTTGTTTTGACATAAAAGCCATAAAAATGTTGAAACTTTCGGCCAAATAGCTGGGTCCCAGACTTTGTTCCAGAGAGGGTCTTTGACAATATGTTTGAAAATGATGTTATAAGCATCCCGAGTAGTGAAGGTACCTTTTTCTTCATAGCCCCATCTAAGAATATCCCGTTCATCTGAATGTTTTATTTTACTCTTCATTAATTCTATACCAAGAATTTGTTGAGTTTGTTCCATTCCATGTCTTAAGATGTGATCCACGCTAAGCCATTGCATGTTCCCTTGTGTTGTAGAAGGGTTCCAGAAAAGCTTGACTTTGTTATATGTCTACACATCCTGCTCTGGAAATTGAAGAGGTAAGGTTAGGTCCTTTAACTTGGGCTGTTGCTTCCAGGAACCTTCCTAGAACCGAGCTGTATTGCCATTCTTAACCTCCCAGAAACTGTGCTGCTAAATTAGGATTCTATGTTGCTTGGAAAAATTCTAGATTAGAGAGCCCGCGCTGACTTCTGAAATTCAGATTAGTTCTTTTGTAGGGCGATTACTGGCATATTTTGTTGTCCAGAGGGTTGCCCAGGGGGTGAATGGTGATGTAAGCCATTTCCACCAGATGTGAGCACCCATGACCTCATTGCTATGATATGGATCCCGCAGTCCAGTTCCACCAGTACATTTTGGACGACACACTGTGTCCCATTTGACCAGAGCCCATTTGTGGAGTTGACCCGAATTGCCCCACAAGAAAGATCATTGGATATGTTTGATTTCTTTGAGAACCCATTTGGGAGTAGCCAGGATCGAGAAGAGGTACAACAGCATTGGTTGGAGGACATCTTTAATTAAGACTAGACGACTTGCCATATTGAGAGCCCTGTGAGTCCAAGAGGCAAGGCGAGCCTCCAGTTTTCCTAAAAGAATCTTCGAAGATGAGTGCTTCAAGGCGGAGTTAGTCATGGGTGCTCCTAGATATTTGGAAGGGAGGACAGCAATAGAGAATCCAAGAATGCGGGCTATGGAAGCTTGGGTAATAGCATGAGTATGAAAAAAGAAAATTTGGGATTTGGCTTTATTTATTCTTGCGCCAGAGGCTTCTGAAAAATTCGTCAGTAATGAATTGAATTGGCGTGCTTCTTAGACTGAAGGATGACCAAAAGCATGTTGTCATCCACAAACTACTGGTGGGTGAAAGCAAGGGTGTTATGAAAGGACAATCCTCTTAGTTGTTGGGATTGTTGAGATTTTTTAATGTTGCGTCCAAGACCTTCTGCCATAATAATGAAGAGGAAGGGGGAGAGAGGGTCTCCCTGTCTGATTCCTCAGGAGGGATGGAAAGGGGAGGATGGAATACCATTGATCAGAATAGAGAAGAAGGAGGAAGAAATGAGACTCATGACCCATCTTACCCAGGGGAGAGAAAAACCAAAAGCAATTAGAGTTTTTTGAATATACAGCCAACTTAAGCTATCAAAAGCTTTTGAAAGATCTATTTTAAGGAGCATACCTGACTTTTTGGAGTGCTTCAGGGATTGGATGATTTCATGAGTAAGGATGATGCCATCTGTAATCTGCCTTTCTTAGGCGAAATGAGAAGTGGGAGCAGTGATTTGAGTCTGGAAGCAATGATTTTGGAGACAATCTTGTAGATTATGTTGCACAGGGATATAGGCCGATATTTTTCAGGGGTATTGGGTTGAGCTTCCTTGGGAATAAGGGTGATGAATGTGGCATTCATGGCTGGAAGCATCCATCTCAAATTTCTCGATTCCTCAACTACCTGCCAGACTTCCATTTTTATCAGCTCCCAGAAATTGTGGAAAAATTTTGAAGTGAAACCGTCAGGGCCAGGCGCCTTCCCCTCTTTCAATTAACGAACTATAGTTTCCACCTCCTGTAAGTCGACCAGCCTAAAAAGGAGTTGGTTGTGCTCCTCTGTAATAACTTTTGGAATATTCCTAGTAATTTTTTCTATGGCTTGCAATCTGTCAATCTGTGGCTCTTGATGAGCCTGCTTGAAGTAGTTTAGAAGTTCGCGTTCGATTTCTTCATGTGTTTCCACCTTTACCCCCTACTCATTATGAATATGAGTGATGTTGTTATTCATTCTTCATTGGATCGTAGTCCAGTGAAAAAATTTTGTGTTCTTTTCTCCTTCCTTGAGCCATCTTATTCTCGATTTTTGCCTCCAGAGCATTTCTTCCTATTTTGCCCTCTGTGAAATCTGAGACTCAAGATACTTTTCCTGTTCTAACAGGTCATCTGATCTGCCATCTGTAATAATTCGTTGCTGCAGTCGTTTCATATCTTGATCAAGGGCAATATGAGCCTGGAAAATGTTTCCAAAAGAGGAATGGTTCCATTGTTTGATATTACTCTTGAGGTGTTTAAGCTTCTGCTGAAATTGAAACATTTTTGTGCCATTTGGAGGAGAAAAATTATTCCATTCTGATTTTATTAGGTTGTTGAAATCTGGATGTGACATCCAAAAAGCCTCAAAGCGAAATCTTGTGGGTTGTATTGCGAGGACAAGACCATTGGAGAGATATTGGCCAGTGATCTGACCCTGAGAGAGGCAAAATTGAAGCTGAGAGGTCTCCTCCTAGGTGGATTGTGTTGTCTGAGAGTAAGAATCTGTTCAGGCAAGAGGCAATCTGATGCAAACCTGCTGTTTTATTATTCCAGGTATAAAGTCCATTGTTGAATGGCATGTCGATGAGCCAGTTGTTTTGAATGAATTCTTTTAGATGATTACCTTCTTTGTCAAGTCTGATCCTGCCTCCCCTTTTTTCTTCCAGCTTGGTTATCATATTGAAGTCGCCCCTAGTGATCCATAGTGGATGCATTCTTTCAGTATTGATTGCAGAAAGGGTATTCAAAATTTCTATCTTGTACATAGCCTCCTGGGGAAAATACACATTGGTTAAATGACCATGTATACTGGTCCCTGTGATGTGAAAAGTGGCTTGAATAAGATGCTTGTTAGCATGGATGTTATTGAGCATAATGGTACGAGTGTCCCAAATGATTGCTAGGCCTCTTGAAGCACCAGAGGCATCCAATGTAGCTGTGAGACATCCTGGCCAGGCTTTTGCTGCAGTTCATTCCAGAGAGGTTGAGTTGCATTTGGTTTCTTGCAAGAATAGGATTTGTGGCTTCTCTTGTTGAATCATATTTTTAATCAGTCTACCTTTCCCGGGGCCATTGAGCCCTCTGATATTCCATGATATTAGCTTCATTAAGGAATGTTGGGGAGGGAGTTGTAATACTTTGTAAGCTTAGAGTATCTTCCTGATTCCACCAGCATTTCCCTGATGCGGATTGTTCGTTGGAGATCTGTTTTCCTTCCATGATTTTTGTTATCTTTGGTGATATGTTTCCCATCCCAAAGGCCACTGGTCTGAATGCTTAGGGATTTTTTCCTTTGTGCTTGTGAGAGGATCACTTCCATATTCTCCAGTTGTCTCTATGGGATTTTGTCATAATTTTTTGTTTTACATGCCTGCTCAAGGCCAAGAATGTCCAGATCCCCAATATCTATGCTTTCTGGTTCCTCTTCCATGTGCTAAGATTCATTTAATCCTTTAGTTGTTTCTGTTGCTATTATAGAATCAGGCTGCATGTTATCTACCTCCATTCCTTGAGTATTCCAAGCTAGGACTTTGTGTAGAGCAGAAGGGAAAAGACCATTGGACAGTGGATCTTTCTGGGTTTTCTTGGAGTCTACATGGGTAAATTGTTTGTCCTTCTCGGGCTCCCTCCCTGAGGAAGTGGGGTTTTTAGAGTTAAGGTCATCTTGTCGGGCCAACGCTTCAAAGCTATTGCTCGTAGAGGGCTTGGATGAGCTGGCTTGAGGCATCTTAGGATTTGAAGTCAATTTCTTGTGGTTTTTCCTACGAATGGTGACTTTAGTGAAGCCATCTGAATCAGGCCTATCAGGTGCTGATGCATTTGATGGTTTCTGATTTAAAGGATAGTCCCTAAATAAGTGGCCTAGGGCATGGCATCTTCTACATCTAAACAGAACATGTTCATCGTCTATTAACTGAAACCATTCAACATCTTCATGGTAGATACTTACCGCATCTAGAAGTGCCTTGCTGAGGTGCATATAGACACAAATTTGGGTGTAGGAGATGTATCTTTGAAGTTTTGTTTCCTCTGCAACTTTGATAAATTCTCCAAGACCATTCCCAATGTCTTGTAGAGAAGCTTCATCCCAGTATTCCAGTGGGAGAGAGTAGAGACGAATCTAGACTGGGGCCCAGCTGAGGTCTTCTTTATCCGGGTTGAAGCACTCGACCCAGTCCCTTAGATACAGGCCGACTGCGTTGAAGAAATACGGCCCTCCATCTAGGACCCTGTTTCAGTCCTCTAAGCAGTTAAAGATGGTCGTGAAGAACCCTTTAGGTCCCAACTGCAGGGTGATGTGTCCTTTCGGCTTCAATTTAGCTGCTATCCAGCCATTCAGAGATTTCTCTTTTGGCCATAGTCCTATAAACTTGCCTATTAGGGCATGGTCTTTCATGTACTGTATCTGAGCATTGATTTGGTGACTTGGGAGTTCTATCTTCAGACATTCAGCAGCCACTGGCTTGCAGGTGGTCAAAGTGACTTTGGGATGTTCTTTGTCAGTTGTCTTGGCTTGATGTGGATTCATATCCATGTTGTCTCCATTTTGTTCCTTTGGTCTGGCACCTTCCTCATTATTTTTCCGAGTTTCATATTCATTGGGGGGAGGCTCTGCGTCCTCCCCCTGGGGGGATTCATGATATGCGTGAATTTTCTGTCTTGTATGGATAGTCGTATTGGTGACGTTGAAGACAGGATTGCAGAGGTCTGTGAGAATCTGTTGTTTCAGGCTGTGCAGAAACCCTAGGACGTTGTTCCTTCAGATCGCCACTTCTCTTGTTGATCAGATACCACTTACTATTACTAGTAACACCAACTTGGTTTCCTTCCTGATAACCTAAAAATGTTTATGTTGATGACAAACCTATGTTTTTAAGTCATTTTCCTTATGTGTAGGAACACAATACTTTTTTGGTTCATATTTCATGGGGTTGATGACAACTCTATACTTTTTCTCTACTAACATGCATAGAAATACTCCAACTATTAATGGTATGTTAAACTTCGCAGTTTTATTTTATTTTAACTAGAATAAGAAAATTATATTACAAAAAATATGCATTACGAGCATAAGCCCATTAAGAAAGGGTAGATTCATATGGAATTTTGAGAAGTATGATCATCCATAGAGTAATTACAGCCTCAAAATATTTGATATCTAGGATATCTAAACCATTATGTCAACATCGTTATATACAACAAAATATTCAAAATTTTACAAAATTTGCAAAACATGTTAATTCTTTAAGCACTGGGGATATATTTCTTTTCAAAACCCCATCCTTAATAGGATTTGGGTCTTCTTACCTGAATATTTTTTATGGGAAATGTTGAAAGAGAGAAGCCATTTTATCTTTCACAACCACTTACTCCCTCCTAACACCATTTGGTCCTTAATTTGGAACAACATATGAGACCTAATTTCCACCAATTCTGAACTCAATATGATTGGAAAGCTCATAGAGGCAACCTATCCATCCTGTAAGATTGGAATATTCTCCCTAGAGCTACCCCCCTCTCCTTCCCTTGTAGCACATCTTGGTAGGTCCCTCTACCCAACTTCCTCAAACTAAACTTCATTGGTTCATCCAAAGGAAAGCCAGACCCTATAGGATATGGTGGAGTTTCTGGTGGCCATCGAGTAAGTATTTTCCATATTTTTACAAGACCTCCATGAATCTATAGCAATAATGTGATTGAGCTAAAATCCTTAGAAGTATGCCTTCACATAGCGCACTCATTGGACTACAAAAAAATAGTGGCGGAAGGAAATTCTCAGGAGGTTGTTAACATGCTCAGCAAAATCATAAATGGGCCATCTCCAAGTAAAGTGTGTCACAAATGGAGACTAGTGAATACCTTCGATAGGGTGTCCGCTATTCTCAAATCTATTCGAGCCATTACCCCAACCATGTCTGCAGAACAAGAAATAAAATTTATACTAGTTGGCCAATGTGTGATTTTAAGAGCAAGCCACTTCAATTTCGAATTCATGGCACTCACTCTCAATATTTCCTCTCAAGCAAAACTTTCTAGAACTAGCCCTGAAGGATTATCCATCCCTATATGGGGTGTCTAGCTGAAGAAAAAATGGGTGGGGTGGGTCCTAGACATGAGTCACTCCCTAGGTCACCTTAGTCATTATATGCACACAATTGGTCTTTACTATCACCTTAAGTTATTTTTGGGTTGCATGCTAGCGAAAAAGAATACTAACATAGAAGATATGATTATTTAGCTAAAAATATTGCATGTTTTAATACCATACATGGACAACAAACAAGAGGAAATCAAATCCCACCTCAGCTTAACCCTTGCACGTGGTTGATCTCTGGGAGATAACAAGGATCCTATCCCTGTGGAAGCCTCAAACTCTGGTAAATATTGAATGTTAATTATGTTTTACGGTCATTTACTGTTAAGTACCAATTTTTTATTTTCCATAGCATAATGCTTGAGCATATGCATTTCAAATAAATTTTTTAGTTTTTTGGTCCATTATCAGTTAAACAATTTGTGGCTCTTAAGGAAAATGAAATACTATGTCTTTTAGTTTCCCTTATCACAGACAAAGATAAATTTCAAACTATGATGAAGCAAAGAAACAATTTGAAGGAATCAAATCTCTTTTACTTACAAAAGAAAATTTATTCCATCAAAAAATGTTCCCCTCATAAGCTTCATCAATAAAATAATGAATTGACCCTAAAGGATAGTTAATAGATTCATTTACCATCCTCAAACATTCTACAAGATTGATTTCATATTTATCTTAATCTCCGCTACATTTAGGTATTGTCATTTCTTCATAATTGAGGCTAACCCAAAACCTTATTTTACAACTTCAATATATCGATAAGAATGAGCTAAAATAGTTATCATCCCTTTCGACATATACTCTTCTATTTTTTATCTTTCCAATGGCTTTTGAATCACTTCAATCTAACATCCTAATAAATTTTATGGTAGTTTAATTTAAGATACCTTTTAAAACACTATTCTGGAATCTATCCTTCTACTCAACATTAATTTTGGTGTATCATTGCAATTTCATCCCCTATGAGTCTAAAATTTTGGCTTGTACTACTCTAGTATTTCTTCTATGCAATTCCATAGTTTTAACCAAAATTTGATGTGCTAAGTGAAAGCTATGGTAACTTTCCCAATACTTGTTGATTTCAGCCTCCTTTTAAGAGAAAACTTATATAGATTGTCATGTGTCTAGTTCTCCAAATATAATTCAATTTTTTCATCTAAAGTAATTCATTATTTCTCTTAAAATTTATGAAAAATTCACCATCTGATAGGGAAAATTCCAAGCTCACTTGTTTGAAACTAAGTTCAGGATCCTTCACACACCCTAAGTTCCACAAAGATATCTAAAAAGGTATACTAATTCAAACTCAGAAATTTTAATCAAGTGTTCCCCAATATCTTGTCTTAGTATGTTACAAATTTCACCATTTGAAATGTCTCAAAAAGATAGTTATAAAGAATTTAATTTAAAATTGACATGTTCGAAACTTATTTTAAGAATAATCAAGTACCCTAAATACCTCAAAGCATATCCTTGAAAGTATAGTGAAACAATATTTGCAAAATTAACCAAATGTTCCTACCAATATCACCTCATTATGATCTAAATTTCACCATTTGAAATATCCAAGGAAAAATTATCAAAGCCCTTAGTTCATATGCTTTGATACCAAATGTTATGATCCAAATATATAAAAAAGAGAAGTACACACCATGTACAACAATGTGAGCATGGAGCACAAATACAATATGGATAATAGTAGGTGAAACTACTCCAAACATCCAAATACATTCATACATCCAAATCACATGTCCTCAATAATGACTACATGATCCCTATATATACCTATTCATACATTGCACATGTGGCCACTTTATTATTAAGCTAACCCTAATACATATACATTTACACATTACATGCATATTTAACCCCATATATGCCCTCATTTGGAGTCATGACATATATATTTAACCCAATATATGCCCCCCTTTGGGTCATAATAAAGGCCTTAGGTCATAATTTTATATTTGATTGAGAGTCCCTCAAGGGTACTAATTGTTATTGTGGCTAGTGGTTGAGTTTCCCTCAATTTAGATATTTTAGGGAAGTGGTAAGCATTTTGTAAGATTTTATTTGGGAAAAGACATAGAATATAATAAGAGAAATGAAACATAAGATATCATTTTGAAATCTTTCAAACAATACAAATAGATGAAATCCTTAGATATAGGATAATGTAGTGGGGAAATATGTATTCCATGTCGCAAAAGAAAAAGCTAAGCCATTCTAATCAAAGTTATCTATTCAACCAAAGTTATCTATTCTTATGCTATCATGCATTCCTAGTAGAGATAAATATGTATTTAATGGGTTTTATCCTTGGTGGAGGTAACAAAAACACCTAAACTTTATTGATGAACTAGGCAAGCCCCCATTGACAATTATCACTTAATTGCACTTTATTGTCATTAAATACATGTTACTTATTAATTATTCATTTATGGAAGGAAGTCTTCTCAAGCTATCATGTATGGGTGAATGCAGTATGAGCATTGAGTTTCTTTAATAATATAGCCCAAATGGTTATTTATCATAGGAAATATAGGGAGGAGAGTGCACCCTCTCATGACCACCATTGTTTTAAAATCTTAGTGAGATGATCCAAAAAAAAAGGAGTGATTTAGGTCCTTTATGGCTAAAAACGCCTCATTAAAGAGAACTTTGTTGATTAAAAAGAACTATTTAACAGAACTTATAATACAATTTATGAATTTGGTTAACAATTTAAAGAAAATAAAAAAATCCTCAAAATATGAAGATAAGTCTATTATGATATTCTCAAGGGAATTAGGTGGTGGGTAAGGTGAGATGGGGGTCATTTATGATCCTAATGGAAATTAAGAATTATCTATGCTTAGGACTTCACAACACAATGAATAATGAGATAGAGGAAACAACTGTCTATCAAGGTATAGGGCTACTCAAGAAGCATGAGATAAATTGTATAATAATGGTAGGGGATTGTATAATGATCATTCCACATGACTTGCATTATTGATCATCTCCATAAGATTTTCACCTTGTTTTAATTATCGATAAAGTTCATGCAGTCATAGAATATTTTGAAAAGACTAAATCTATTATGACATTATCAACGGAACCAAGTGGTGAGTAGGGTGAGATGGGGGTCATTTATGATCCTAATGGAAATTAAGATTTTGTCTTTACTTAAAAACTGGGTAACACAACAAATAATGAGATAGAGGAAATGAGAATCTATCAAGGTATAATTCTACTCAAGGAGCATGAGATAAAAATTATAACAATGGTAGGGGATTGTAAAATGACTACATTCCACATGAATTGCATTATCGATCAGCTCCATAAGACTTTTACCTTGTTTGAATTATTCATAAAGTTCATGCACTGGAAAAATATTTTGAAAAGAATAAGCTTTTTTTGGTCTTAAGAACCCATATTTTTAGCATGGATATAAATGCACAAGACTCTCAACTACTTGAATTATTCATAGATTCATGCATTGAAATAATATTTTGGATCTTTTAATTCCTAAGAAACCATAACTTATAGCATGGATATAAATGAAAATATGGGGGGATGAGTTAGCAGAAGTAATTTTAAGAGAAATGTTGAGGCTAAAATTCCATGCCCCTTCATTGACTTTATTCTTGCATGATTAGAAATATGCCACTTCTATCCCAATGTTGTCTCATGCATGTGATACAGGATAGGGTATTATAGCCCCTATTAATTTGAATCCTCTAAAACTCTTTCTTGTTGACATTGGGTATTTCTTATAGTAACATGATGAGGAAGGCCATTTGATGTGGTTTTACTCCTTTATTATTATTCAATGGGTTTAATACTATAGTTGGTTTCCTAAAATTTGAATTAATTTGCATTATGGTGTTGAGTATGGAGGCTTGTAGTCATAATTTATAGGATGTGGGTTGGTGGTTTAGTGGTTTTGGTGGTGTTTTAGTTAGGGAAGTGTCCAATAATTTGTAGGAAATCTTGGGAGTTTTCTTATGCAAGGATTCATTTATCATTTATTTGTGATTGACCTGCCTCATTGTCATTATTGAAGTGGCTATTATTTTTGTGTGCCTTTAACATAGTTTAATAAAGGGACGAAGAGATATGAGTGAGATATGTTAGAAGTGAAATGACTAACAAGTTCATCCCATAAATGGACTTGATTGTGGAAGGGTTGAGAACATAAGGGCATAGTGAAAAATAAAGTCAAACATGAAAATATAGTTGATATTACAACTTAATCGATGGCTCTCACATAATTGAAGTAAGATTTTACAACCTCTAGTATGCATATTCATAAAGGAAAATAGTAAATACGTGGAGATGAAGACCATATTAAGCTCTCCACATTTATTGGTCTCACACATTGTAGTTCATATCTAGCTTCTAGAAATGGTATTGTTGTCTTGCTTACCCTTAACATATGTTTTCATAGAGACTTGTTCACAACAAAGATAGCTTATAGCCATATCACACACTTTAATTGGACATGGAGATTATTGCCCAGGAGGCTAACATAGTGGAACTAGTTGTGGATAGGTGCATCTCATGAAGAACACTTTAGAGACCTAGGTTAGCACAAAATAAGTACTTTCTCTTGGGCCAAATTTCCTATAAAATGTTTTAATACATTTTATTAGGTAGCGATTTATGATGAAATTGGTTATAATTCTTTTATAAAACATCTAATCTTTTTTGCACCAAGAGGCACTCTACAACCCAATAAGGTATAGATGTCAAGCATAAATGTTAGTATAAGTGTACATGTGTAGGTGTAAATGTCTGTAACATAAACATTTAACATTTATATGTTGGATCAATTAAAAAAAAACATTGAAAGTAATAAACAAAAAGTTAAAAGTAATAAATAAAAAATTAAAAGTAATATAAAACCCATTGTGTGTAAACATTTAAATGTTGGCTCAATTAATAATAAAAATTTAAAGTTAAAGTCAATTCATTATATTTTGATTTTGTTATTAACTTGTGAATAGGTTTTCTTAAAATACCATGGGCCAATACCATGGCTTAGATGCCCAACAACCATAATTTATTTCACAATCAAAATATTTTATAACAATATGACAAGATTCTTAACCATGGATATTCACCTAAACTTTACTGTGGATATTATTAACATGTAAATAGACTTTGTTACAATACCATGGACCAATACTATGGCTTATCAATACCACATGCCCAAAAAACATAACTTATTTTAGTAATCAAAATATTCATAATATTTTTTATTTAATTTTATTATAATATTTTTATTAATCTAAAAGGAAAAAGGTTATCATTACTTTTGAGATATATTATAACCCTTTGACTACTTAATAATATTTTCATAGAAATTAATCAAGGTTTTTTAATAAATTAAAAATGAGAATACTTTTTTTATATAAAGATGTGAGTTTTAATAATATAAATTAATATATTAAGAACCAACATAGATCCATGTTTCACTAAGTATCCAAACAATTGACTCACAATATAACGGAAGGAAAATGCCATGATCGTTTTAATTGCTTTTCAATTTTTTTTTATTTGACATGATTGATCCAAAATATAGGTTTAATATTTTACAACCAATTGAGTTTTTTTAATTTAGACACTTAAACACAATATCATGGAATCAAATTTAAGAGAGATAGAGAGAGTGTGTGTGTGTGTGATGGGGGGTGAGAGAGAGGGAGGAAAGAACTAAGACATAGAAAGATAGAGGTGGGGAGAGAGGGAGGGAGTGACAAGGGAGAGGTTGGGAGAGAGTGAGGAAGAAAAGAGACGAGGGAAGAGAGAGAATAGGAGAGGAGAGAGAGATAGAGTGATGTGGGGGATGGGCAGAGGGAGGTTGGAGAGAATGATAGAGAGAGGAAGGAAGAGAGAGAGGACTCAATATAGAGAAGGAGATCAAGAGAGGGAGAGGGAGAGGGAGTTGGAGGGGGAGAGAGAGGGAGGGAAGAAGAAATATATAGAAGGAGAAAGGCACAGAGAGAGAGTGGGTGAGGGAGATATGGAGAGAGACTAAGGGAGAGAGGAGAGTCGGAGGGAAGAGTGAGAGAAGGGAAAGAGGGAGAGAGAAAGGGGGGGAGAGAGAGAGGGATGGTGATAGTGTGTGTATGTTTGGGGGGGTGACATAAAGAGAGGGGATAAGAAATAGATACATAGATACAAATATAGATATTATGTAGTATTATATAACCATCCTAGATCCATCTTAAACTCGAATCTTTCGGTGCTTGATATATCCAGGTTTAAGATGGACCTAGGGAGGTTTTTATTAAAAGTAGGGTGTGACCAATTTTATAATAATTCATCATCTTATTAAATATCTATATACCAAATTTTAAATAAAAATTTATAGCCTTAGAAATAACTTCCAAAGAAATTCAATCATAGAAATAACTTTCAGAGAAATTAACTCCTCTCTTCGATAATGTATAACCATTACAACAATTTGAATATTTCTCTTATTTATCCACCACCATTTCATATGGAATGAGAATATTTTACAACCATCACATGGCCCAAATTCAGCAAGTTACAATGAAATAGTCCACAAGAATATTACAAAAAATATGAAATTTACACCAAAACCCATCCCTTTGCATGGTGTATATAGAAAAATTCCACTTTTTCCACATTTTGAATAATTCTTTGTGGAGGACTGGATGAAAATTTTCAAGATGTAGTCTTCCACTTGGAAATCTTAAGAGAAATATATGTGCATAGAATGCAGAGGATCTAAACTCATCAACAACCATGAGAATGAGAGGTGCTTTGTTTCCTTGGATATAAGTACCTTCATAATAATAATTAGGTAATTGATTGTTGGGATATGTCGCCATAAATTAGACTTTTTCATCCACATGATATTGTTCCTCCATATATCATCACTGCTCTCTAGAACGAAATTTATTTGGGGAAATTGGTGGGAAATAACAATTTGGCAGCAAATATGAACCACCCCTTCCTATTGTTGTGTGGGTTTCTTCTTTAACCATGAAAATTTCAACCAAGGGTAAGGCTTCATAATATTTTCATAAATTTGACGTTTTGATTACTTTATTGATCCGAACTTAAACATGAACGGAAAAAATTACAGATATAACCACAAATACAGAGATTCAGTAGAAGTAACACTTCATTTCATTAATATCAAATACTAAAGTATGCTTACAAATAGAATGGAAATAAAACTAGCTTGGTTGATGGTAGCTTATCTCTGAGAAGAGATGTGGTGGCTACATGCCTCTGAATTGTGTTACAAAGAGGCTCAAAGGCCTGTTTACTATTGAGAAATAATGGAAAACCCTAAACATTCAAAAACCTAACCATAGGAGATGAAGCGCCAAAACTATGGGCTTCGTTTGGGTAAATTGGTAGATCAACTTCTCGAGGTCGTAACTTTGGCATACAATCTCCATTTGACATGCACAATACCTCGTTAGAAATATCTATTCAAAGTCTACAACTTATGAGTGGCCAACATGGGTAAAATTCCCATATTAACTTAGAGTTTCCAAAAAAAACATCATTTAGGGACTCAAAATGGCTCTGGAAGTTCAAAACCCGAAAAACTACCAAAAATAGTAAATTGTGCTACAAGTAAGGAAACTAAAAAACTAAAAGAGACAGTGGTGGGGGTCCAAGTTGAATAGGTGAGTGGCCAACAACATCCACTTGGATTAGTCCTCCCCCCTTAATAAGCAATGGTCCCCATTGTGTTGAGTGCCTCCATGAGATGGGGAAACTTTTGTTGAACTTAGTCCCAGGTGAGCCACTTGCCTTGGTGCAGGAGTTGGCTAGATTTGAGAACCTAATATAGTTGGATCCTCTGCTAGCAAGTTTTCTTAACCTATGTGTCCATAATTCGATCACGTGTGGCCTATTCCATGCAGTCTAGGTTTAACTATCTTGGTTTGAGTTGTTCTGCAATGTCTAATGTGTCCAGTAATGGTGGGAAGTATGGTCGAAGGCGGTCCACATTGAACACTGGGTGCAGGCCAAGGAATGGAGGAATATTGAGCTCAAAATAATTGTCTCCCATAGCCTTGGTAATGGTGTAATGACCATATCAGAGTGGTTTGGGCTTCCAATGGGCTCTGGTAAGGCATTCTTTCTACAAATGAAACCAAACTTTGTCGCCCACCTAAAACTTGTGTGGTACCTGATGTTGATCATGTCGCAACTTGTACTTGGAATTTGACCTCTCCAAGATGTCATGCACCTGCTAGAAGATGTTTTGGATTCATTCAATAAATCTGATTGCTTTATCAGCCTCATAAAATACATGTTTGGATTTTTTCTGTGCAGTCGCATGAGGCATGGAAACATCAATTAGACATAATGGTTGAAATCCTAGACCCACTTGAAAGGGAATACGACCAGTCAAGCTATGGAGAGCTCTATTATAACTGCATTGCACATAGCGAATACTCTCATCCCAGGTTAGGGGATGCTTAGAGTTGTACATGCAGCGTCTGGCCATCAGTTTGGGGATGGGAGGCAGTTGACTTGGTGAGCTTGGTGTCCAATAGTGTCCAGAGGCTTGACCAGAATGTGCTCAAGAACCTGCTATCCTGATATGATATAATGGTTTGTGGGATCCCAAAATGTACCCATACTCATTCAAAGAAGAGTTTGGCAGTTTCCTTTGCTATGATACTCTTCTTGCAAGCCGCCAATATAGCCATGTTAGAAAATATGTCCATGACCACAAATACACAGTCATTACTATGCTTGGTAGAAGGGAGGCCAAACATATAGTCCATGGAGATGGATTCCCATGGCTAGCTGGGAGTAGGCAGAGGAGTGTACAGGCCTTTATTTTTTATGGTTGGCTTGGCGATGGTGCAGGAAGTGCAAGATCTCATATATTTCCCAATATCCAGTCATAGTTTAGGCCAATAAAGTATTTTTGTAGTAAAACCGCAGTTTTCTCCACAATAAAGTGTCCAGCGACCTGAGTATAGTGCGCCTCCCAAATCATCTTGGCACACTCGCTCAAAGGAACAAAAAGGTGGCCTAAGTAGCATAATAATGTGTCATGGAGGTGGAAATCAGGAACTTTCTTTCCATGTAGTAGCATATGGTATGTGTAGGTGAACTCTAGTTCATTTTGTATAGTTGCGGCCATCTAGAGGTATCATGGCCACAAGTATTTAATATTAAAGTGGAATTGTTGCAGATATGTAGACCACTTCTGATGGCGATCATTCTACATCTTACCTTGTATCTATATAAACTGAAGAGGTTGGTGATCGGTGTGGATGACTATCTGCTTCCCCAGAATGTATTTCTTCCATTGTGGGCAAGCTTGCACGATGGAATACATCTCTTTATCATAGGTGGGGTACTTCTAAATTGTATTGGAAAGTGTCTCACTATGATAGGTCATTGGATGCATGTGTTGGGTGAGGACTGCACCAATAGCATAGTTTGAGGCATATATCTCGATTTCAAATGGTTGTTGTAGATCTAGTAGTGTGAGTATCGGTGCAAAGTAGAGTCGATGCTTGAACTCAATGAACACCTTCTATTGGGACTTAGACTAGGAAAAATGTGTCTCTTCCCCGCGCTTAGTAATCTGATTCAAAGACCAAGTGATATGGGAGAATCCAAATATGAACCTTTGATAAAAATTTGCAAGGCCCAAAAAGTTGCAAAGCTTTGTTAGAGTGCTCGGGGATGCCCAATCCTGAATGACTTGGATCTTAGTCGAATCCACATGCACACCACACACATCTATGATGTAACCTAAATATTGGACCTAGATCATGCCAAAGATGAATTTCTCCAAGTTGGCACACATTTTGTGCTATCGAAGGGTTTCAAGGACCTTCCAAATGTGTTGCAAGGTTTATTCCCAAGTCTTCCTGAAGATGAAAATGTCATCCAAATAAAAAACCACAAATCAGTTGGTGAAGGGCCACAATATGTCATCCATTAGCCTCATAAAAGTAGTAGGGGAATTTTTGAACCCAAAGGGCATAACCAACCATTAAAAATTTCCTTCCTTTGATTTGAAGGCAGCCTTTCACACATATGTGGGCTCTATTAGAACCTGGTGATAGCCAAATTTTAGATCGACCTTGTTGAAATACTTGTCCCCCCTTGATTTGGTCCAGAAGGTCATCAACCCATGTGATTAGATACTTGTTCTTGATAGTGATTTTGTTTAGTGCTTGATAATTAATGCAGAGCCTCCAGGTCCCATCCTTCTTCTGTACAAGTATAGTTGGGCTCCCACAAGGTGAGGAACTTGGTCGGATGTGCCCTTTTTGCAGCAATTCCTTGATTTTCCACTTGATCTCTTCATTTGATATAATGGAGCAATGATATATCACCTCATTGGGTAGAGATGCTTTGGGAATTAGATCGATCGCATCCTTGACCTAACAGTGCAAGGGTACCCCTTTGGGTGAGGAGAAGATGTCCTTGTATTCTTCCACGACTGTATCCACCTACTTCTGTTGTGTGGAGGAACTCTTCCCGAGGGCCATGGATGTGGCTACGGTCTTCCCCTTACTTTGAGAGTGAATCAGAAAGAAAAAAAATTTCCCAGTCTGGGAGATAATATTACTGCATTTCTTAATATAGATCAAAGAGATAGTGGTAGGCGGGGCTACCTCCAATATCTTGTATAACTTACTACCCAAATAAATAATAACAAAGTAGGGTCTAGAATCATATACAACATGCCACTTCAACAAGTATGGTTGCACTAATAATACATCACAAACTTCAAGAGGAGAAACATCACACATTACCCCATCCGCGAAGGGCTTGATGCTCTAGGGAATGTGACACTGTTGGATGATGCAGAGATCTTGTCCTTGGTGAAGCCACCCGATGGTGTATGACTATGAATGTTTTATAGTCAGTAGGCCCAATCACTTTATGACCTCTACTGAAATGAGGTTCTTTTGGCTCTCCATGTCGATAATGAACTGTAGTGGAGAACCCTTCACCCACATCTATGAGTGGGATAGGCATTAACCCTCCTCTGGATCTTCAGGCTCAATCTTCTGGATCGTGGTGGTGGCCACAGTGGCATTAGGCTCCACGTCAATGTTCTACTTCCCTTTTTCATTCCCCTTGTCAGGTTCTAACTCAGGGTCGGAACATGCGTCCGACTCAGAAGCCTTCAGCTCAACCACTAGTGACTGCTTGGCCTAACACTCACTTATGTTGTGAGTGGAGCTCTTATGGAACTCCCACCACTTTCCTATGTCCTTCTTTTTCTCTGTGGTGTTGTTCTTTACCTATCGCTTAGACAGGTTATTGTGGGTCATTCTCTCTTAGATTTTCCCTTTTCTCTTTGGTTTGGGGGCACCTTTCCCTTCCTTCAGATTCACAGATCCAAAGTCTTACTTTTTCTGTTTAAACTTATGCTCAATCTTAACAGCATATCGATATGTCGTGCCGAGCGAGGAGATGTTTAGGAACACTATCTCATCTTGGATACCCATGTAGGCAGTCACAGTCCTTGAGTGCCAAATGTTTCTCAGAATCATTGATACCCAACTTCATGCGAACGGTATGAAAAACATTAGTAAACTTCGACACGTCTTGGTTGCTTCCCTACTGCAACATGGTCCACTTTATGTATTTATCCTCATAGCTCCCAATGGGGTAGCACTGCTCCTTGATGGCATCCCAGAACAAATTCTAAGTGGGCATGGTTGAAAATAGTGAGGGTGTACTTTCGTCCTTCTTCTCACATTAGGTTTCCCACTAGTTCTTGACATGGGGTGCGGCTTTGAGAAGTGAAAAAGTAATCATTTCTCGGCTAGAAAAATCATGAATGGAAAAATATCCTTCTAGAAACTTTAAGCATTTATCTACGACATCTGCATCTATATGACCTTCAAATATGGGGATGTCAAAGTTAACTTGTACCTTAAAGATTGTGGTGCTTCCAGAGTAGCTGATGAAAGGAGATGTGTCGCCCTTGGGTAGTCACTAAAAGATCTGGGCAAAGTTTTCCATCATCACATTCCTTTATCACTTGAGGGCTTCTTTGAGCAATATTTTCAAAGGATCTCCTACCCCACCATCTTTCTTCTCTTCCTACATGGGAGGTCACCGAGATTTTCGAGGATGGTATTTCAAAGGTTTGACCATTTTGAGTCCTAACTCCTTATATCCCGGCCTCGTTGGGGACATGCAAAGAAAAATAAAGGGAGTAGACTGCTCTGATACCACTGATCAGAACTTAAACAAGAATGCAAAAAATTACAAATATAACCATAAATACAGAGATGCAACAAAAATAACACTTTATTTCATTAATATCAAATACTAAAATCTGCTTACAAATAGAATGGAAATAAGACTAGCTCGGGCGATGGTATCTTATCTCTGAGAAGCGATGGTGTGGCTACATGCCTCTAAATTGTGTTAAAATGAGGCTCGGAGACCTATTTATTATTGAGAAACAATGGAGAACCCTAAAAATCCAAAAACCTAACCCTAGGAGATGAAGTGCCAAAACTATGGGCCCTATTTGGATAAATTTATACATCAACTTTCCAAGGTTGTAATTTTGGCATACGATCTTCATTTGACATGCACAATACCTCATTAGAAATATATATCTGAGGTCTAAAAATTTCAAGTTGCCAACATGGGTTAAATACCCATGTTGGCTTAGGGTTTCCCAAAAAATGTCGTTTAAGGCCTCAAAACGGCTCTGGAAGTTCAGGACCCGAAAAAACTGCAAAAAATAGTAAACTGTGCTACAATTAAGGAAATTGAAAAACTAAAAGAGATAGTGGTGGAGGTCCAAGTGGAATAGGCAGGTGGCCACCAACATCCACCTGGATCATTTATATATTTTTATGTTATTATAAATAATAATTAAGTCAGACGTGGTCTATATTGGAATTGGGGTAGATTAATTTTTATTTTTTATTAAATGGATGGAAGATATTTTTATTTTTTATTAAATAAATGGACGAGATTTAATCCTATAGAAATATTCTTAGTATAATACACCATCTAAAAGTTGACATGAAAAGTTTTGGAACCGTTTTTAGTTTCAAGCCAAAAATAACCAACTATATTTAATTATTTTTTTCTTTTCCCATCTATTAATCCTATGGTGGCAACACTACACCATATTGTACCTGATTGTGACCATGACCATCTAGATAAAAATATAAAGGATTTAGAGATACTGCTGGTGTAATAAAATTGTCGCACGTGTTTGGGTACACTGAGTAGTGCGTTAAAGGTGAGGAAAGATTAAAAGACTCATGCGAAGAGGCACCAGTTGTAAAAACAAATTAAGCTTGTGAAAACAACGAATCAACATGCATGTTATGTCTTAGAATATTATCTTCATCATTGTAATGATCGAAGATAGGCATACCAATGCAACATTCAGATTTATTTTTCTTTTATTCAATAAGGAATGCCCAAGATTCAAAAGCATGACAACTTTATTATTTATATTTGATATCTGAAGATACATGTTTTGAAGAAATTTCAGAATCATTATGAGATAAAAGACACTCCCATCACACAAATGAATATTTTAAGCTGTGAGAAACAGGTTCTGAATCGATATCGTACAAATGCAAGTGTTCAGAAAAAGGATAAATATTGTGCGATTCACTTGGATATCCTCACCACATTTGTTAATGTAACATGGATATCATTGTGATCCTTGTACAAAGTCTCGACTTGAATGAAGGATTTGAAATCATTCAACATGTTATAAATATTACGCTATGCATGATCGAATGAGAATGTGATATTGTCATCTCGACAAAGAAAATAAAGATGAAACATGTCTTCAACACTTTTTCCCTCTACTTGTGAAATGAAACTATCTTATTCTCGATTAGTGCTTGAAACAATAGGTTGAACATCATTAAAAATTGAATTAGGTTGATCAAGCAAATCATGAAGCAAGGAATCATGAGATGTAGACAGTGGAGGTTGCTCCATGTAATTGCTAAACCATTCCGAGTCCTCGTCAATAGGATCTGAGTCATGGGAATTGGGTCGAGGTTGAACAGACATAACAAAAATTCTATTTTCAGATTCCCCAACTTTAGCATCATCACCAAGAGGCACCCAAGCTGGTAATGGAAAAGGAGGAGGACAAGGAACAAAAGGAATAATGGGTTCCTCATCGCAAATTTGGGGTGTCTCATGATCAACATAAGTTGGGGGAGAAATATCATCCGAGGGTTCAGATACTAGAGATTTCAAGGAAAGCAGAATCAAACTTTGAAAATTTTCGTTGATAAAATCTAAGTCAATCAATCCCTCAAGAAATTCATAGCAAAGATGAAGAAACCGATTAGGAAAATCATATACATATTCACTAGATTTTATTATAAGCATATCAATCCTATTACATACATCTTGATAGTCATACCTATCGAAGGCTTGATGAAGGTCCTTGAGAAATTAATCAAATGAATGAATGGAAGTGACTAGAAAAGTCTAGCACCACTTCTTAAATCGACCTTCAAGAGTGAGGATGAATAATATACAAACAACATCTTCATCATCGATTTCATTGGATACAAAAATCAAAAAAATTAGATATATGTTTAGCTATGAATATAACACCCTCACCATCAAATATGAATTGCAACAAGTCATGAAATTGTTCCATGAAGATGAAAATTTTACCAGGATATAGGCTAGAAAAACATTATGGGATTATGATTTGGGAGATATCCTTTTAATATCAGAGATTTAAAACATACTCAATGGGCACAACTTGTCATCTGGCCCTCTTTATAATGCCATTTTTTGACATTGTTGGAATTTCATCAACCAAGGGGGTATCCCTAATGAAAGTTCCCAATCATCTTCACATCATTTGGTATGAGATCCCTTCCAGAATTAAGGCTTGAATACCATATTATTCTTATATGTTTTCCTTGGCTACAATGTTCAACACAAGAGAGTAATGTACATGAGCTTTCAGATGAACAAGTGGGGTGCCTTGTGAAATATCCAACTCCATAATATATCAAGGTTATTCTACCAAAAGGGAGAGAAAAAAGCGAGCCTTTAAAAGAGGAGTAATAGTAATAATCTAATAAATACGCATGAGCATATACATAATAATGAATCGTTGATCAACCAGTGAAATAGTTCACATGGCGAATCAAGTATGTGTAATCAATTATCCGATGAATAGTGAGATTGAAGGTGTTGCAAAAAGGATTGGGAAGCTTTGAGGCACTAGGGTTTTGAACATGGGGAGACAGGAATGAGCTGGTAACAATGGAGGAGCTTGGAGGAGGGAGCTCCACTCCCTCCTACAGTAACATGGTTTCAAACAGAAACAAAGAGGCGAGTTTGAACAATTTCTGGAAACCACTGCAGGCAGAGACACAGACAATTGGCACTCACAAGTCGGGAAGTAGCAATTCCCATGAAAAGGAAGGGACCCATAAGGAAGCTAGGAGGGAAACGAGACCTCGCGACAGTAGTCAAACAACTGAGAAAATTTCTGTGATAGGACTTTGCAAGCCCAAGGCTAACATTAAACCCCGGGTGGTCTTGAGTGATCCTGCACTACAGGTGCACAAAGATCGCATGGCCACTTATGCGATCATTTGCAAGTTCATGGGAATATGGCCCACGAAGAAAGTGATGTACACATGGATAAGAAAAAACTGGAAACCAAAGGGAGAAATCAATCTACATCTGGGCTCCAAGGGTTTCTTCACAGTGGTTTTCACTAACCTAGAGGACAAAGATAGAGTTTTCGAAGGAGGTCCCTACTTCTATGCTGCCGCAGGCCTTTACATGCGACCTTGGGTGATGAACTTTATTCAAGAGTGAGAAATGTTCACATCAGTCCCAGTATGGATTAGATTATACTCCTTACCTTTTAGATTATTGTCTGTCGGAATCTTTAAAAGCTATAGGTAACAAATTAGGCCATTTTATAAAGATATCAGAGGTGACTTTGCAAAGGAAATATACCTCCTTCACTTTCATATGTGTGGAGATGGACTTATCAAGAGCACTCCCGGATGAGGTCATCCTATAAGTTTATGACGAGGAATGGGTACAGGTAGTCGACTATGAACACATCCCATTCAGATGTCGTAAATGTCATGAACATGGGCACCTCTTAAGAGACTGCCCACTCAACAAAAGGGAGGACTACCCGAAAACCAACAAAGGAAAAGACTCTGAAGGTTTCACCAAAGTGGGAGGAAGAGGGAAAGGAGGGGGAAAAGGTCCCAAAAGAAACCTAGTGAAAGCAAGATACCAAGTCATAATAGTTTTGAAAGTTTAGTAGAAGAAAGAGGAGAAAATGGAATGCACAAGAAACCAGAGGACCATCATAGAGAGAAGGAAAAAGATGACAGTATGGAAATCATACAAGAAAACAATGAATAAAAGGAGGACCCACTGAGCACTATGGAACTTGGAAGGAACCTTTAGATGACCCCAAGCAAAGGAGGTACGGAGGACCAAGACCATCAGGAGATCCTTGAGAGGGAGAACCTTGAACTAGAAAAGTTTCTAGAGCATGGAATCAACAAAGGAGTTGACTCTCTACCACAAGAGGAGTTTGACATAGTACAACAACTATTCCTCAGAAGGTCTAGCACAAAGGCTATAGGAGCCAAAAGGAACCATGATATCCAGGAGAACAAAGGGGTTAAATCAATGGAGATAGTATCAGGACACTCCACCAAAAACCCAGGCAAGAAAAGAGGAAGGAAGAGACAGAAAGAACTGCTGATAAAGTGTGGAAAACTCATGATTAATTTAGGTAAGATGAAAGATCTCACCAGTTACTCTTTTACAAACCCATCATTATGAAGCTTACAACCTGGAACATTAGAGGACTAGGGAGTAAAAGAAAACAAAGAAATCTCAGTAACAGAATAAAAGAAGAAAAACCAGATATGGTGTTTATACATGAAAAAAAATACTCAGTAGATAAAATTAGAGAAGAGCATAGCAAATGGCTGATTAAATATGAGTACCTGTTAGTGCCTAAATCTACCTCAGGCTGAGAAAGGTAGGACCTAGGATAACATCAAACCATGCTTAACCTGGTAGCTAGCCCTACGAGGTCGGGAGAGGGCTCTCTCCTTGTCAATATAAACAAAATGTGATCAATGAAGCTTGAGATGACTAATGTGAACACTGATTTCAGGCTAGGTATGCGTTCAAAAGAGTTTGATTGAATTTGATGATGTTTTGTTGGCTCAAATGTGAAAGGCGAATTTGGGTCGAGGGAATGAGGCTCAGTTTTACAGAGATCTCTATGGGGCGAGGTAGGAAAATAGTTTGGTACTTCAAATTGAGTGAGATGGAGAGCCTTTAGACTAGTGAGGAGTTGAAGAGGGCATGAAAGTCTCAAGGATCCTCTTCAAATAGCTGAAAACATAAATAACTAAACAAACCCTAGGTAGAGCACTCCAAATCAATGAATTCTACCTTTATCCTTGTTTGATTTAGTCAAGATGAAGCAAAGAGAGATGATGGCATACATAAAACACATGTAAACTTACAATTACAGAAGGAAACACAATACCAAATCAAGATGCCACAAGAATCCCATAAAGTGCTGCAAACCCTGGTCTATTCCTTTGCCAAACTGTTGAAATGAGTATACAATGAAGCTCCAAGCTTTCCCAAAAGTCCAACCTTTGCTAATGACTGAAAAACAAGTAGATATAGGCAATAAACAACTCATCCTAGCCTTCAGGGGTTGAGCTCATAAGTTTACGAGCTGTTCCAACAAATTCTAAACTGAGAACTAAAAAGTAGGCAGTGGAATAGCTTGCCTCTAAAAACTAGGGAACTGATTCATTCAATTGCAAGCTACCTTTACATGGATGAATCTACCTCTATGAGTGAAAATTTTAGCATAATTACATCAAAATCCATCAAGTCACATTAAATTACATCATGAGTTTGACTATTAGAAAGAGAAAAGTAAAACTGTGAAGAAACTAGGCGAAAAACGAAGTTTTTTGGCCAAAATGAGCAAATTTTATCCTATGCATCATGCTGATTTCCCTATGCGTAGCGCCTTTTTGCAGCTGATTTTGGAGGCCTTCCCATGCACCAAATTTTCTCCCAGTGGGATTTTTGGAAATGTCTACCTGTCTACTTTCTAGAACAAGTGTAATTTCTGAATTTGGCCTCTATTTTCCCTTCCAAAACTGAGTTCTCCCAGCATTGCTTCATGTGTGTCCAAAAAGGGGCAGAAAGGTCAATTTTGAGGTGTTTTTTACCTTTTTGGAAGCTCAAAACCTGTCAAAATTTCTTCGCCATGTGAGGGCATTCATATTTTTCCATGAAAAATCCAAAAATGCTGAGTTTTCCTCAAAAGGAGGTTTCTAGCAAAAGCGCGCGCCAAGTGGCGCGGCGCATCATGCAGAAAAATCTATTTTTTTAGGCCAAAAATTTCAAAATTGCAAACTGTCTCCCAAATTTCTTGAAATTTGGGCTGAGTGTCCTTCATTAAGTGCTGTGTTGGGCCAAGGAAGCCTCAGCCAAGATCTGGAGTCTATCTTGCTCTTTTCTCCTCCTTGATGCTTTCTTCAACTTGGCCTTCAAAATCCTGATTCTTGCTTTGCACACCTTGTTTCTCACCAAGTAGTGGTATGCCATGTTCCTCAACATCTTTTTCTCTCTTTTGGCCTCCTCTAGCATCTTTTCCAAGTGTATATTTTCCATCTCAAGCCAAGATTCACAATCAACATCAATTTCTTGTTCAAGTGGTGTCAGCTTGACTTTCCTCCTCTTGGAAGCTTGTCGGTTTTCTCGTATGTTTTGTAGCTCCATAATGGTTTTATAATCCTCTGGCTGTTTGTTTCTTTGCTCTAGATATTTGATTATCCACTTGGCTCTTTCTAGGTTGAGATACAAATCATGAATGTCCTCTTGCTACTCCCGAATGATCTCTTTAAGCTTTGAGCTTTGTGAGCCCAAATCGATGTCATCATCCTAAATAAGAATGAAATCTATCTCTTGTCCTCCTGAAGGTCCCTCATCATGTAATGGCTGCTGACCCTTATGAGGTCTCCTTGGTGCATGCATATCTCTAGAAGAATCAATGACTGTCTCCTCATCTCTATCATAGGAAGAATCTGACTCCATGTTTGCCAATGTTTGAGTTTTCCTAGATGAGTATGAAGAGATTTTATGGTGTCTTTAGGTTTTTGCTACCAAAGATATGGATGTAGGAAGGACTATGGAGGGAATGTGTATGAGGGGTTTGGGAATGTTTCTGACAGGTTTTTGGGGAATAGAAGGGTTTAGGGAATAATATTTAAGCTTTGGGACAACAATTAGGGTTTGGGAATATTTAACTAGGATTTGGGATAGTGGGATTAGGGATTTAGGACTAGTAAATTTAGGGATATGGTGATTAGGGAATGGGTAGATGAGAATGTAAAGAGAGGGAGAAAATGAAGTGAGGGAATAGGGGAACGAAGGAGTGAGGGAGTGAGAAATGGCTAGGAGTGGAATTAGCAGCAATAAATATAATTTATAAACCCTATGCAACTTTTTTTGACAAGAAATGCAAGGAGGTTGGGTTTCAATTTTTTCCCATTAAATCACCATAAGAACCAAGATAAACTCATTCATTTGTGATTGAGGAATGTTAACTTACTTAGAAAAGGTGAGGATTTAGCAATTTTTGCAATTTTGGAGGAGGTTGTGGGTGAAATCGGGCTTGTAACCATGTGCGCCATGCCACAAACCCAGTGCACCACACCCTCTCAATGCGTCGTGCTCGTTTACGATTTACACTGCAGAGCGCTACCCAATGCACCACACTCTTTCAATGCGTCATGCTCTTTCAATGCGCCGCGCTCCAAACCCAATGCGTCGCGCCACTGAAAATGCTAAACTCGTTGTGGTTTTTGCTCTTTTGTTTCAACACGACCTTTCTATTACTCACTCTTTCTCCCTTGGATACAAATGAACTCTCTAAACATGAAAAATGGTTTATATACATATGGTTTTGATTTTTCATTTGCAAAACCCATTCTTCTAATGTTTTCCTTTGACTTGCTTTTAAAACTCTGTTTTTGGGCAGTTTGCTTTATTTTTGCCTTTGGTGAACTGAATGCTTTGACTTTTTATTTGCTTTGTAGGTGATGGAGTTGCAGAAGCTAAGCAAGGTGACCAGGGATGCCTCTTAAGTTATTACATATGGAAAAAATGAAATTACATCAAATTTGTACATAAAAACATAAAAAACTCTATTTTTCCTCAAAACAGGGTTTTGAGGAAAAATCAATCACTGAGCATGTGATTATGGAAATTATTGTTGCTAAAACTTTATTTGACCTCCTCATGTGCCTGCTGAAATTTATTGAGCATTCACAAGACTTTATTGATGAAACCCTAGACCTAATGAGACCTAAAACCCTAAAAATGACTTTTGCAGATTTAAAGACAAAAATTGACTGCAGATGATCTAGATGAATGAAAATGGGCCAGCAAGTAAAAAGCATGAGGGAAAATTTATAATAAGCCACTACCTTCAGATGATCAATGACCCTAATGGAATGCAGTTGATCGAGTGAGACACCTAACATGCATGCAACAAGAGAATTTGATCACTAACGAAGGGATGAAGATACCGTCTCGAATCCTCAGAAATTTGGCATCCTAGATGCTGAGGCATCCTGAAACCACCTTTCACTGGTTGTCCAACCTTTAGGGGACAAGGATTGTTACATGATCACAAATGTCTATGGTCCTCAACTACTGGAAGATAAACTCAGGCCCCTTACCTCTATGGAGGAACTGAGAGAAAGACACCCAGAAATGCCCTAGATTCTAGGAGGGGACTTCAATATGATCAGATCTCTCACAAAGAAAAAAGGAGGTACCAAAACACTAGGTAAAGACTCAATAGCCTTCCAGAACTTCCTTAACAATATGAGACTGGTGGATATGGATACAATAAATGGCATCTTCACGTGGAACAACAAAAGAGGAGGAACTTCCTAAGTAGCCTTGAGATTAGACAGATTGATAATATCAGAGGATCTCCTTCTCACATGTCGCATCATGACAACTTTCATCCTCCCTTTCGGAGGCTCGGACCACTGGCCCATCCAGCTGGAAGCTTCCTTTATTGGAACCCTGAGGAACAGACCTTTCAGGTTTGAAAATGTTTGGCCCACTCACCCTAATTTCATCACTAACATTGGAAATTGGTGGGCTGAAGAAACAACCACCCAAGGCACAAAAATGTTCCTCTTGCATCCGAGACTCAAACACATCAGGAGAAAGCTCAAAGAATGGAATAAAAATGAGTTTGGAAACATCTTCAAAGCCAAAGGAGAAGTGGAAATAAAATTACAGGAAATAAATAAAATTCTCATCATAGAGGACTTCGCAGAGGAAAGGAAAATGCAAGCGAACTCACTTCAACAAGAATGGGATAACATATGCCAGCAGGAGGAAATCTTATAGAGACAGAAATCTAGAGTGCAATGGATAAAGGAAGGGGAGAGAAATACTAGGTTCTTTCACAACTCTACCATGGAACACAGAGAACATAATAGGATCACAAAACTTATAGATCCTCAAGGAATAGAGCAAGATACTCACAAGGAAATGGAAGCTGTACAGGTTCAACATTTTCAAAGTATTACAGAGGAGACCATGGCAGATAGATCTCAATTTACTAAAAGTTTTACTCGGCATATTCCAAAACTGGTAACCAGGGAAGACAATTATAGTCTCAACAGGCCAGTGATGGAGGAAGTGCTCAATGAAGTAATCAAAGAGATGCACAATGGGAAAGCTCCAGGCCCAGATGGTTTATGTAGACTTCTTCAAAACATGCTGGGAAATAGTCAAACATGAAATTCTAGATGTGATGGAGAACTCGAGAAAATCTAAAACAGTTCTGAGAGTGCTTAATGAATCATTCATTGCCTTAATCCCCAAGCCAGAAAAAGCCATGACTCTAGAAAGATTTAGACCCATAGCTTTATGCAATGTGGTGTACAAAATTATTTCCAAAGTAATTGCTAACATACTCAAACCCCTTCTTCCAACACTTGTGTCAGAGGAGTAGACTGGATATGTGGAAGGTAGACAAATTCTCAATAATATCATTCAAGCTCATGAAGTGGTGCATTCCCTCAAGAACAATAAGAAAGTAGGGATAATAATTCAGCTGGACATAGCAAAAGCTTATGACAAGCTAAGTTGGTCTTACATCAGGGAAGTTCTTAAATCATATGGCTTCGATCACAACTGGATAAGTTGGGTCATGGCTCTTCTTACCACTACCAATTGTTCAATTCTTCTTAATGGCTCTCCATCCAGAACCTTCAGGCCATCGAGAGGCCTCAGAAAAGGAGATCCTCTCTCCCCCTTCTTCTTCGTTCTCATGATGGAAGGATTGGGTAGAGTGATCATTTAAGCCAAGGTGTAAGGAAGAATGTAGGGTCTTAGACTCACTCAAAATGGGGACATATTAACCCATCAACAATTTGTGGACGACACTATGCTGCAGGGCACACCCATAGTCAAGGAAGCCAAAGCTTTCAAAAAAATCCTGTATGAGTTCGCAATGGTTGTTGGTACTAAGGTAAGCCTCACAAAATCAAAGGTTTTATTTTTCAGTATTGATATTTCAATTCAAAGAAATCTCTCTAAAATTTTAGGTTTTCAAAGAGATCTTCTTCCCTCAAAATATCTAGGAATACCCCTCACTGACAAACCTTTGAGCAAGGAAATCTGGGAATCTATAACTAATAAATTGAAGGACAAAGTCAACTAGTGGACAAGAAGATCCTTGAATTTAGCAGGGAGGCTAGTCCTCACAAAAGCAGTACTACAAACCATTCCAATCTACATGTTATTTGCCCTTCCGGCACCAAAAGGAGTCTTACATCAAATCAAGAATATTCAAAGGGATTTTCTTCAGGATAAAGGGGAAGAGAAAAAGAAATGGGCTCTAGTTGCTTGGGACAAGCTCTACAAACCCAAAGCCCATGGTGGTTTGGTTCTCCATGACCCGGAAATTCTAAGCAAAGTTTTTGGGGGGAAAACTTTGGTGGAGATGGCTAAAGGAAATAAGAAACCCTTGGGCTAAACTCTGGAAACAAAAATATGCAATGTCTTGGCAAGAAATGGACCACATAAGAATGATAGGACACATCAGGGGTTCCCATATTTGGAATAAGGCATGGGATAATAGTGCTTTAGTTTAGAAACACAGCTTCTAGGAGATCAGAAATGGAAATCTTGCCTGGTTCTCGGAGGACAACTGGCAGCAGGAAAACAACCTTTGTAGAGAAGAACTAGATGTCATCAAAAACAACACCATTAATAAAGGACTAAAAAAAGTAAGTGACTATTGGGATCAGTCAAGGGACACTGGTAAATGGAGAATTTGGAAGGTACCAAATTATAGTGATGAGACCCCATTAAAGGCCCAAGCTAAAGTTCTGGAAGCTATTCTGGAAAAGAGACAAATTTTGACCTCAACCTCGAATGATCTACTAAGATGGGGAAGAAATAACGAGGGCATATTCAACCTCAAAGAAGCCAAAAGAATAGCCATGGGACTTAACTTCCCAAGCCCTGATAAGACATGGAAAGACTTATGGAACAACCCACACTAGATGGAGATCAAACTGTTCAAGTGGCTGGTTCAGTACAAAAAGATTCTAACTTGGGAAAATCTCAGAAAGAGAGATTTTTCTAGTCCATCACGATGCCAATTATGTGGCCTGCAGGAAGAAACTATGAATGATCTTCTCAACCTCTGCTCTTTTACCTCAACCTTATGGAATTGGGTAGCCTATATCTTCAAGCAGACAGACAGGAACAAAAATGACATCGTTGATACTTTAAAGAACAGGAGGAAGGACTTCTCAGACAATGAGACAATAAATATGGCCTGGGCTCTGATTCCAGTATTCTTGATCTGGAATGTTTGGAAAGAACGTAACAACAGGATCTTCAAAGATAAATCTGGCCCAGCTCAAAGCATCATAGCACAAATCCTAAAACAGCTCAAAGAAACTGTCAATACCCTTTGGAAGCATCCTCCTAAGAAGCCCCTGAGTCATCAGGATACTCACATTCTGGAATTTTTGGGACTCCAGTCACATGTCCCTCAGGGCTTAAATATGATAGTTAAGCACATTTCAGAAGGAAAGGCTTTCTGACAACCCCATCCCCATGGATTTTTAAAGTTCAACATAGATGGAGCCTCGAAAGGTGACCCTGGGGATGTTGTTTATGGAGGAGTCATAAGAGATGAAGAGGGAAACATAATAGTCATCTTTCATAGTCACCTGGGGAGGGCCACCAACAATGTGGCTGAACTCATGGCCATTGAGAAATGCCTGGAGATTCTGATAGAGTACAATTTACATAATACAATCATCGAGGCTGACTCAAAATTAATTATTAATTCGGTCAAGTGGCTAGGCACAGGCACTGCACCAAACAAAGTCTCAAGACACTGGATACTTTTCAAGGTCTATTACCGAATTAAATTGCACCTAATAATTCTAAGAACTCTTAGTTTTGTACATGTGCGAAGAGATGCCAACAGAATAGCGAAGTAGCTAGCCAATGAAGGGGTGAGATGCACAAGAGATAACAGGTGCTGATTATGGGAGTCGGTTCTCGCAGGTCAATTGCGTGAGGGTTGTTACAGTCTGGCCCTCACAGACAAGGAGCAGTATCATCACAGGAAAGGAATCCGCCAGTTAACCTTTAACCTTTAATCAATGGACAACAAGGGTTCGATAGAAAAACAACCTGAGATTTGGCCTATTTGGGTCTCGCAGTGGGATAACATAGATTGCCTACTAATTGGTTCTATAGGAATTGTTATCACTCAGGTTGTCCCTAGGCTCCTGTAGGGATACGGCCGAGGTAACCACAAACCAATCTTTGGACTGCAGGATCTAGCCCACCTGCAATCAGAGAGGGCTCTCTCTTAATGATTTAAATTTGTTGATGATTTTAGGCTAGTTTTTGGTTCAGGGGTTTTTGTTTGTGTTTGGATGGAAGGAAAATGCTCTCACGCAGAGAGGCAGTTCATGAAGTGATAAGTTTCAAACCATTGGGCATTGAGTCATGGGTTAGGATTATCAGTGCGTTTTCTTGGTCATAAGAGAAATATGAAGCAGGATAGTTGCACATAACACAATCTTCAAACTAAAAGGATGAATGATATGTAAAGAATGAGAGGCACTTAAGAATCTCTCATTCAGCTTAACAGAGGGAAAAATGATCTCTATCTAGGGGCAATGAAGAATCCCTGGATAACTGTCTAAGGTTAGGGCAAACATGAGCCATGTGGAATTCATATTTATGCCTAAACCGAGGAAAACATAAAGAAACAACAGAAATTGAGCATAGAGTGTATTTAAACAAATTCTTAGCTAATCTTCTTTTCTATTGTTTAGATAGTAACTTATGAATGGAAAACAGAGGTAAGAAGCACTTATTGAGTTATGAAACAGCACGAGAATTCCATAATCACTCTTCAACCGGTAAACACAGTGAACAATCCATTCTCCAAAGCTCATAAGCAGTCTTTGATTATAGAAACTTATCAGGTATTACAGTGCGAGTCTCTCCTGGAGCAAAATCAGCTAAAGATAGCTTGTTCACTAATCAACCAATCAACCAACCAACCCTTAATACAATATTCAGGGCTGTCTTTATAGTGCAAATATCTCCAACTATTTATTACAATTGACCTAAAACAGGTCTGCAAAAAGAGCTTTCTAAACCTAAAATTGTGCCAAAATTAAATGCAGGTAAATATCTATTGAACTGTGTCAGAGGTAACTGGATCAAAAAGAGTGCAACATGGCCTTTGGAGGCTCGATGCAGTACTGCTGGAATAACTGTGCTTTGGGATTTGTAGTTCTGTTCTGGTGTGAGTTAAATGTGCAATAACCATGATTTGAGAGTTTTGAGTGGCCTCGCCCCTTTCATTGACTTTGCTGGAAGGTATTTAATTTTCACCTGCTTTGGGCCGCTGTTAAGATCTTCGCTGATACCCTTTACCACTACATTGATGGTCTCCGCCGCTTTTTGATACTCTTTGACGTGCTTTCTCTCTGTAAATTTGATCTGATACTCTTTAATCTCTGTCTCTGGTCTCTTCTTGTCTTCAAATCGGTTTAATTTGGCAAAATCGGGCAATTTCGAGCCTTTTCGGTGCAAAACGGGCCAAGGAATCAAAAGATTCCCTAAATATTCCCCAATATGGTCTATTTCCCGTAGCGATGCGCGATTCGCTTCGCGCTAATCACGCATCGAAAACTGCCTCTGTTTCTCATTCCAGAGCTCCGAAGCATGACTTTTGCTCTTGCGCGAATTTTCGGTTTTTTGGCTGCTAACGTCAGCATGACGTCAGCAGTACGGCGGATGACTTCAGCATGCTGACATTAGCAGTGGGGTCCTTTGGTACGAATATGACGTCAGCATGCTGATGTCATCAAGGTGACGTGGCAGTACGGTGGGGTCACGTGGCAGGGTGACGTGCGTCGGGTGCAGGCTGGGTGAGGTGACGTGGAGGCGACATGGCAGGGTGAGGTGGCGCTCTTGTTACGTGAGGGGAGGGCGGTTTTCCTGGGCATCGGACCACCTTTGGTACGGAGGTGGTTTTTTTCAGGGGCGGCCCGATGCAATGGGAGGCCGCCACCTGTCCCGGTGTATGACGGTAAAACCGTCGGACGTCGGGTGGTAACCTACCACTATAATCGGGCGCGCGATGTGAATAAGGACCGTCGGATCTGGGGAAGGTGATCCGACGGTGGATGGAAAAGGGAGATGCGCGGGGTTTAGTAAAGGTGCGTGCGCATTAAAGGTTCAATATTTCACAGCGCTGTGGGTTTTAAACTTTAGAAAATGGGCAAACTGTGTTTTGCGCGGTGAAAACTTATCAAATAAACATTAATAGTTTTCACAGAAGAATGCGCGGGGGGTTATTAGCCTTTGGAAAGGGTTTTCTTAGTGTTTGGAAGGGGTCTAGACACTTGGGAGTGGAAATTTTTTGTAGAGGGAGGGTTCTTACTAAAGTCCAGGTGACTTAGTAATTCCCAGTGAAGTATTTACGGTTATATTTCAACCAGGGGGAGGGGATATTTACATAAGGGGATTATCTACATAGTTTTAGTATGGGGATAGGGAAAATATAGGGAGTTAAATAATAGTGTTAGTAGTTAACATGGAGATGACAAGAAATCGCTAAGCTTCAGAGATCTTAGGCTTCAAAGGGGAGATAGAACCTTATAGAGAAAGTATGAATCCTCTTTGAGTGAAGCAGATCTTCACCCAGGCTAATGACATGAAAAATGATGAAACTAAAAGATATCAAGCAGATCTTGACCTCTTTTTGGGGAAATTAGTTAAGGATTTGGGGGAGATGGAGGAAAGGAAGTTAGTTAAGCCTGTTTTGAGCTCTTTTACATAAAACTGCCTGGTGATTGTGCCCTGAGTAGAGAAGACACCCTGAAAACATAGAATTGATCAGAAATCAAGATTCTGCAACCTCAAAACTACCTACCCATCCTATTTACCTAAAATTTTTTCTTCTTTGGGTTCGGGTGCACTTAGACTTGCAGACCCATCATTTCAATTTTTTCTTTTTATGCCTTCCTATCTACAAACTACCCTTTTTTCTTCCAAGGGCCCAGATTAAGCAGTTGGGCTCCTTTGATTCTCTACCTATCTAAGAATCTGCCAAGATTAAGCTGTTTGGACATATTTTCATTCTCTATATTATAAAACAGGAAATTGAAACCTAGGGAGACCAAGATTAAGCTGTTTGGACCTCCCTTTAGCTGAAAATTGTACAAAACTGGAATGACTTTTCAAAATTTGGAAAGCAGTTAGATGCATTCTGAGTAGCCTTCTTTGCTTGGTGACTGTTTAGCAAATATGGAGCATTGCAGCATGCAAAGTATGACATATTTGGCCTGTAAAATGTCAATCATGAAATATGAGTAACCTGCTGCAGTAGGAGGCTAACAGTGGCTCCACTTGGGGATGGATTCTCCTTGTGAGAAGTCAAGAACAGCAGGTCAAATTGCCTTGATTCTTCTGTTATGGTTGTGCTTTGAACTTTGTTGGTGCTGACTGTTGGATTGATTTGAACTTTTGGACTAGTAACAGCTCTTTCCTTCACTTGTGCTGCTGTTAAACTGTAAAGCACTGCCTGCTTTCTTCTGTGTGCTTTAGCATGATGAGTTCTTATGAAAATAAAATCAAAATGCTGATATATACAAACATTCTATGTACAGAATACAACACTGCCTGCTCTGTTCAATCAAAAGGATCATTGTAGTGCTTTAGCATTCGGCCATTGACAGGGCCTTCTTCAGCTGTGCTGCCATCTAGATATTTGAGAAAATAGGTATTATTTCCTTGCACAACGCTGATAATGTATGGACCTTTCCACAGAAAATCGAATTTTGCATGTTTTCCCTTGTCCTCTCTTCGTGAATCCCATCTTAGAACTTTTGCTGCCCACCCAGAAATCCTCTGCTTTAGCCTTCTTATCAAACATATTTTTGAGTTTTTCTTGCAGTATTTGAGCTCTATCGAAGACTTTATCTCTGGTTTGCTGAAGATGAATGGTTTGATTAACTCTTCTCTGCATGTCATTCGGTTCAGCCTAAATTTCCTGCAATAGTTTAATAGTAGGAATGCCCAAAGATGAAGGAAATTTAGCTTCCATGCCATATAAAAGTTCATAAGGGCTCATCCCAATGGATTTCTTGGTGGAAAGTCTGTCTGTCCACCGAGCATTTGTGAGCTTCCTATGCCAGTTCTTTTTGTTTTCCTCCAGCAATTTCTTTATGATATTGATGAGGCTTTTGTTGGAAGATTCGGCCAAGCCATTACCTTGAGGGTGTAAGCTGTGGAGTGGCCTAAGTAATGTGTATTATGGCAGAAGTTGATCTTTTTTTGGATTTGAAGCAGGTAGCGTTGTCAGTGATGACTTCAGGGCAGCCGAATCTAGAAAGGCTATTGCTCTCATGAATTGGATATGGTGGATTCGTGGCTTGCCTACATGGGATGGCTTCAATCCACTTGTGAAATATCGGTGGCTGTTAAAATCCACTTGTGCTGGCTGAGGAAGAGGGATGAATTTCTCCAATGAAGTCGAGACCCCATTGTTGAAAAGGTTTCTCGGTTGAAATGGGCTTAAGGGGCAAGGGTAGTAATTTTCTTTTCCCTTCAAAGATTTGGCATTTGTGGCATGAGACAACAAACTTTTTTACATCTGAAAATAAAGAGGGCCAGTAATAACCAGCTCTTAAGATCTTTTCAGCCGTGGACTTCCAATATAAGTGTCCTCCACAGTCCCCTGCATGGAATTCTCTCATGATGCTGTTAGTTTCATTCATAGTTAAACAATTAAGCAAATACCTTCGTGATTTTTCCAAAACAAAGCACCATCTATGACACAAAATTTTGATGATTTCATCCTTAAAAATCTTTTCTTGGTTCTGGACAATCCTGGGGGAGCACGCAGGTTTAACAATACAAAGCAAATATCAACGTACCATGGGGATTGCAGGAAGGTTTCACTGATCTGTGGAGTCGCCAACTCCGGTTCATTGTCCAGTTGATTAATGTTTAAGGCTTGGAAGTTTGTTTCGGACATTAGTTTGGCTAACCCTTGTCCTTTTATCAGCTTGGTGGGTTTTATTTCAATGTCATATTCAAGGATGCTGGCAATCCACTTGCCTCTTTTTCCTTCTAGTCCCTCTTGAGTTAATATATCCTTTACAACAGCGTTAGGGACATAGGCGATCACGTGGGAGTATAAGATGTAAATTCTGAAATCTTTGATGGCTTTGACCAGGGCATAGGCTTGCTTTTCCATAATTTGATATTACAAGGGTGCATCTCTCAAAGCTCGGCTGAAGAAAGCAATTGGCTTTTCGTTGCCCTGATCATCTTTCTGCAAAAGGACAGCAGCTATAGTGTGTTCAGATGCAAAGGAAAAAATGATAAAATCTTTGTCGAATTGAGGGCTGGTGAGGACAGGCGTTTGAGTTAGGGAAGTTTTTATACTCTCAAAAGCCTGCTTGGTTTCAAGAGACCATTTTACCTTGGCATCCTTCTTTAACATGTTGCTCAGTAGCCTTATTAGCTCGGCTAGGTTTGGGATAAATCTCCTTCGGAAATTGATCTTTCCAGGGAATGCTTGCAGTTCTTTTATGTTTCTTGGATAAGGGATTTGAAGGATAGCTTGAATTCTTTCTGGGTCAATTCTAATCCCATCTTTTGATGTGATATGCCCTAGAAGCTTGCCTTCCTCAAGGGAAAACAGGGACTTCTTAGGATTTAAGGAAATGCCATATTTCCTGCATGTTATGAAAATTTGCCTTAAGTGCTTAAGGTGCTCTTGGTCAGATTTGGAGAATGGGGTCAGGTCATCAAGGTAAACTATGAGGAAATCATGTATCTCCTTGGCAAATGCAATATCCATTACCCTTTGAAAGGTAGCACCAGCGTTTTTCAACCCGAAAGGCATTTTAATGTACTTAAATGTTCCCCACGGTGTGGTAAAGGCTGTCTTGTCCTGGTCATCCGGGTGAACAAGTATCTGATTAAATCCTGAAAATCCATCTAGTAAAGAAATTCTAGAGGAACCCACTACCCTTTGCAAGATATGGTCCATTTTGGGCAAAGGGTAGTGGTCTTTTAGAGAGACCTGGTTTAAATTTCTCAAGTCTACACACAGTCTTATCTCTCCTGTTTTTTTCCTAGTGGGAACTAAATTAGATACCCATTCAAAGAATCCGATGGGTGCAATGATACCTGCTTCAAACATTCTTTTTATTTCTTTTTCGATAAGGGGAAGAAGCATGGGGTTGATTCTCCTAAGTTTCTGTTTGAACGTTTTTTGATTTGGTTTTAAGGGAATGGTATGTTGGATCATTGTGGTGTGATAGGACTTCAAGTCCTCATAACTCCAGGCAAATACATCTTGGAATTCTTTGAACAAATCCACGTATTTTGGTTTTTGATCAGGGGGCAGATTTTTGGACAGCTTAATTATTCTGGGATGCTCTGTTGTTCCTATGTTGTGTTCTTCTATAGCAGCATTCAAAGGTTCCATCTTTGGCTTTTTGGGCACATCATTGTCATCAAACATGTCTTCCAATGGAGTGAGGCCGGCAGGTAGAACATTACTCTTTAGATCAATTAACTCATCCTCTGCTTTGGCTATTTCCTCTAAACAGATTTGTTTCAGATGTTCTATGTTTGTATTGTTAAAAACAGTTGAGTTAAGGATTTGTTTAGCTGTTGCAGCTGTTACAGTCAGGTGATTTTCTTCTGCTAGCTGTTGTGAGTTGGTCATGGCATCCATGTCAATGTTTGTGTTGGAAAATTCGTCCTCCAGAGTTAAGAAACTGTTAATCTGAGCATCATTTTGAAATACCTGCCAATCCTTGACATTGTTAGGGACCGAAGGTCTGTGTTTTATTTCAGCGGTGAAATGGTGATTTGGTTCAAAGAGAAGCTTTCATGTGCTAGCAAAGGTTGCTAGACTATGGGCATGCATATTGTGATCTCATGCAATTTTGGCAAGCTTGAATTCACTGAAGGCATTGAGTAATTCAGTGGCAGCAGCTCTGTAAGCTCTCATTCTGCTATCATTAGCGACAAAGTTACCTTTTATTTGTTGTATAATCAAGTCAGAGTCACCTAGGATGGAGACTTTAGTAGCTCCTAGGACTTTGAGTAACTTAAGGCCTAAGAGAAGAGCTTCATACTCTGCCATGTTGTTTGTACATCTGAAATTGAGTCTATAGGCATCGCCTTGTGCGTGATTATCATGTGTATTGTAAATCCATACTCCGGCCCCTGCTCCTAACTTGTTAACCGAACCATCAAACTCCAAATACCATGTGACTTCCTGTTTGAGGTTTGTATTGAGAGTTTCAGTTGTTTGAGGATCGGGCAGACTTACAATTTCTGTTTCGGGGTGTTCTTCTTGCTGTTTGTTGGTTGCCTCGGCTGTTGAGACAATTTCATGGGTATTGGCAACCGATTCCTCATTGATGTACGTTCCTTGCTCCAAAGATAATGGCTTATCATCAGTTGGAGGGCTGGTGTTATCATTAAATAAAATAAAAGAATCCATATCGGAATGGATAGAGTAAATTGGAAAATTTTGGGGCTTTTCCTCACTGCTTACCACATACTTCATTAATGTTTCTCTATATAGTCTCTTTGGTTGCCCAAAGACAGATATAGTGGCATAAGAGAGGTTGAGTTGAAGGGACCCTTGCAATTTTGCTCCCCACGATCTGGATAGGAGCATGCCATACTTTGTGGGAATGTCGGCAACTACTACGTCCATTAAGATTGTCTTGTTGGGGAATTGGACTAGAGAGACACAAAGGTATTTGATCAAGCCTAAACATTTGACTTGATTTGAGTCAAAGGAATACAGATCTTTGTACGGTCTTGTGACATCAAGGTTCAACCTTTCCATTACAGCTTTGGGCATAAGGTTATGTGAGGCACCTGAGTCAAACATAGTATTATGCAGTATTTTGTCATGTATGTGCAGACTGACATAAAAAGGTGGAACAGGTCCATATGTTGATTTTCCGTTAACTTCTGGACCAAACAACAGCTCAGGGGTATCATCTAAAACACTTACATCATCCCTTACCTCTGGTAATTGAAGTGACCTTTGAATTTGTTTCCTATATACATCATGTTTGGCAAGTTCTGCCAGGGGAATGGATATCTTGAGTTTTCCAATCTCTGCTTCTAAACTGAATGGTTTTTCCAATGAGTTCTTGGCGTTGATAGTGGCGAATTTTTCTTTTTTCAGGCATATTCTATATGTTTTCTTTTGGAATGTTAATGTCATGATGTATGAAAGTTTGTGGTATTTCTGTTTTTGGAAGATTTTTAGGAGTGTTATTCAGATCTTCTTTTGGGGAGGAGGGAGGTAGAGGTCGATCAATAGGAGAGTGTGTGTCTGTTACATCCTCCACAGTTACCTGATGAGGGTTTGGGACAGAGCTGTCAGCTGGTTGATTGATGGTGATATTTCCTTTCATTTTGTTGAGCTGTTTGCTATCTTTTGTTTTGCTAGATGGGGGAACATCAATGGTCCTTGTTCTTAATTTGTATTGCTTGTGTACCTCGTACACAGCGGTATCATAGCCTTGTTTAAAATCGAAGGACTCTCCCGAATTGGTGTGAAATTGTTTTGCATCAGGGTATAGTCAGTCTTCTTCAGTAAGAAAGATTTGTTGTTCATTTTCTGAATCTATTATGTTCATATGAGTCCCATCTGTGGGCTCAGTGGATGTAGATGCCTCCGCATAGTTTTCTTGAAAAGGAGGCCTAATATCATGGTCGGGACTGGCCCTTCCACCGTTTGTGTTTTGAGTTTTTCTGAAGTTCGGGTTCCTTATGGCATTGGGCTGTTGACCTTCCCACGAAGTTTTCCTCTCAACATTGTCTACTCTGTCTCCCAGCCTGTAGATGCCACTGATGATAGCATCTAGCTTCTGATCGAAGGCTGAGGATTCTTCTTTCAAAGTGGTTCTTCTCTCAGTTCTAGCTCTGTTTCTTTTAGCAATTAGATTTGCTTCCACACTAACTGCAACATCTTGCATTTCTGCAAGGCTTTGAGGGGCTCTTTCCCTTAACTTATATGCCATCTCAGCATCAAATCCATCAGGGAATTTGTACAAAGCGAGATCAGGTGGAGGTCATAAATTTTGTGGTATTGCACTGTAAACATTATTAAACCTTGCACAGTAATCCAAAATTGTTTCCTGAGGTCCTCTTTTGATAGTATCATACTCAGATAGTATGTGCAGGGGGTCTTTCTTTTTCTCCCATCTGTTAATAAATGCCTAGTATAAGGCTTCAGTGTTTAATATGGAATTGGGTGTAAGTGCCCTAAACTAGGTTCTGACATCAACGGTCAAACTTTGGACAAAAATCTTCATTCTTACACTATCATCATCAATTTCATAACTCTCGAAATAATCCTGCATTTTCTTTGTATGTTGTAGGGCGGTGCAGGAGTTCATGCCATCAAAATAGGTGATTTTTGACTGGTAGTCCTGAGGCATAGCCTCGGGATTAGCAGGCAGCTGTAAGGGTGCATATCTAGCCATGATGATGGGGATAAGCGGAAAAGCTAGGGCAGCGGGGATAACAGGAACAACCGG
>APFE031660856.1:0-11719 GCA_000404065.3 Pinus taeda
AAAATTAAAAAATATAAAAAATATATATATTTTTAAAAAATTGCTCTGGGATTCGCTCCCAAACCGGGAGCTTCTGAAAATGTCACTCCCACTCCCAAGTAACACTAAACGAATCAAACAAAGCTTATTGTTGAAGTCTCCCTTGTTAAGAGGGAAAAAGGATTACCTCCCTAATTGAGAGGGAGTGATGAGGGGCATCGCATTCTCCATGTGTCGTGCACTAGACCAGGACTAACAGTCATAAGTCTTAGTGAAGGCACTGGTAAGGAGAATGGAGGATTGGATAAGCATCTGTGACCGACACTCTATGAGGATCTGACAAGGTATCCAAGATAAGAGTGGTCGAAGAGAACCAATATTCTTTGAGGATTGAAAATCCAAGATAAGAATAGTCATAAGAACATAGTTGGTGAAGATTCGGATGGGGTATGTGCCTTGTGAGGCAATGATGTTGGTGTCTATAGTCAATCCCTCCCCAGCATTGTGCTCTAATCTAATGGAGAGATAGAGCTTGTTAGTCAAGGCCTTGATATGTTGACAATTGTGAAAATTCCAAACTGGAACCCTATTGCAGCAACTGGTATTATTTCTCCTAATTGTTAATTAATTTAACAAATTATCTACTATGGCAAATATCGAAATAAACAAACTGCAACCTTCACAAATAAAATATTATGGCAAAAATAAAATGCTCGAAGCTGAGAAATGCTAGCACACAGACATAAAATTAACACAATTATTTTTGGACAAAAGTCCCTGGAAAAACCCAACTTGGGAAAACCGATGCAGCACCTGAGGGTTTTATTATTATGCAGCAGTGAGAAATTCCGAGTACAACTGGTTGCCGACATCTGGAAATCCTACAAAGAAAAAATATTAGCAAAAATCTAGTGAGGAATTTCCTCAACCCACAGGCAATCCCCGGCACAACTTGCCTTTAGAAACTCGGCAACTAACCCTCTAAGCAGCCTGCTCAACGTCAAGCCTCTGACTGGTCTCTGATGAAGTTGTTATGCCCTCTGCTGGCCGGAAAGATGCTGGGACTCCTAGTCGGCCTCTGGAACTGAAGACGAATTTCCCTCTCAGCATATCGAACTTGCCTCTAGAATTTGCTACGCTGCCCCTGTATCAACTTCATTATGGTTCTTCTGCCTCTCAGCAAATGCACTCACTAGATCTGGAATACTTCCTCCAGCCTCACTGCCTCTGCCCCTCACTCACAACTTCGATCTCTAGCTCTCTCCGGCAATTGACTGCTGCCACTCTGGAAATCGATCTGCCAAGAAATCGAACTACTCAAGTGTGTTCTCCATCACCACGTCGACCTCCTCTGATAATCCTTCGTTGGAGCACCAACGACCAAGATTAAAACATAATCGATGGCTTGGATCATCTCTGGATCGATTTCGTGTGTGTTACTAGATGATTCTCACCTTGACTTAATTAATACTGAGTAATTAACCATATTCCCTAAGTTTAGACTTAAGAAATATTTAAAAATTGTTTAATAATCTAATTAAGTCATTTCTAAGCAGATTTTCCAGAAATGATTTATGGGTTTTGGAGATCTCATGTATTCTAGCCTCTCCCCCAAATTTAATGGCTACAACAGATCCGATGATACAAAAACTAACAACAATGTCCGTCATGATGTTGAAGATGGCTTATCAATATGACTCTTCTTATGTGAATATTTCAATTTGAGAATGTCCTTGTACGTTGTTGTGTAATTATGAATACCTCCCTAGTTAAGAGGGAGTGTTGAAAGTTGTATTCAATCTTCATAATTGACATTGTACTTATATTCAATGTACTTATATATTATATGTAAAAGCAAAAAGAAATAAAAAGAAATTTTATATTCAATATTCAATGTACTTATATATTATATGTAAAAGCAAAAAGAAATAAAAAGAAATTTTATTTTTTAAGCATGGGTTTCATGCTCAAGTCAAATTATTATTTTAGATAAGCATGTTCTTCATGCTTCTAGGATTTATTGAGTCAAAGTCCTATTTGGTCCTATTGTAAAGAAAAAGGAAAAAGAATTTTTTTTTTAACTGTAATTTGGGTCAAAACTGCCTCTAGATGCCAAGTTGGCCCTGCCCTAGAAGACATGTCTATTCGAATCCCCTTTGGAGAGCATAAATAGAAGAAGAGTCGAGCTCATTTGTACACACAATTTCGTAAAAGAAGTCCAGAAATATCGCAGAAAGACGGAGGGCCAAAATATGAAGTTGACAAGTGAAGAAGGGTTTCTCTCAAGCTCAAATTTATGAAAGTTCTACCTTGATACATCTATTGTTGAAGGTCCATATTGCTAGTCTCTTGTTGATAGATTTGTTATGGAGAAGGAGGGTTTGACTTGGCATCTAGAAGGTTGAAGTCTTTATGGTCATGGGTTTTGGACATCTCACTTTGATTTGATTCTATATGAGAATTTTATGGATTTTCCCCTTGGAGGGGATTTGCCCTAGCTTGGAGCCTTAAAATCTTCCATGACTCCATCTCTCCCAAAGAACAAAGCACTAGTCCTCCTCTAGTGATCGCCTTAAAGCTCATCATTTCCCTTCACCTTCCTCTTTTCTAGGTCTAGCCCCACTGGGTCTCCTAGGACATCAAATTTCTTGAAACCACCCATCATAAAATTTCGATCTCTTGGCATCTACTGCGCTCGTGAGTCTCCTAGGTGCCCTCCAATTTTGAAGACATTCTGATAATTGGACCGTGAGATATCTCGAGCCCCAGCCTTGAGGCCAGTTTTTGCCCTTTAGTCTCCCAAGGCTAGTTACATCATAGGGATCATTGCCTCAAATTTGAAGAAATTCTTTCCTTTGAGCCCCTTCTTCTCCCACATGTTGACGGTGTTGGACCTGCCAACATTCAAGGGATCACCCCATATGAAGTCCCAACTAGATCTCACACCGTTTGGTGTGGGAGTCCCATCTGGTATGATGGCTCAGTTGCCATTGCCTTAAGGATTTGCCTCAACTCTTGCTTGTTAGCACAGGAGAGTGGTTCGCTTTGTCTTTGAGAAGTGAGGTTCGGGTGCCTGTTGAGTGTAAGTGTCACTTGTGTCAATGTTGCTTTCTCTGTCAAGGGAGAGGGTGAGAGTGAGTTCTAGATCGATTGGGAGCATTCCCAACACTGCTAGGAACACACAACACAACAAGACATGCGCAGCTTCCAACAGAGCAGTCCACACGGATGCGACAGTCACAACATACAAGGTGAGATAACATGTACAGCACTCACGGAGCAGTGCGAACGAGTGCAACGGTTGTTACGGCAAACTTCATGTGAAAGGTTTGTCTAATGTCCGGGAAAGCAGTCTACAAGGGCGAGACAACGTTAATAGCACATACAACATGTTTCCATTAATAGATTATGCATTACAAGTTACAACAAATGAAGCAGCGAAGATGTGGAACACAAGTTAAAGCAATATGCATTACAAGTGTTAAAGAGCAGTGTTACAACAAATACAATACATGTGTGAAAACATGTTGGCATGTTAGCAGGCTTCTGAATTAAGTGAATGTTCCAAGACACATCGTTACACCATACATCCACTAACACTGAGTGCAAGGCGTTGGAGCCACTACTTACTCCTCAAAGAAAAGATTACAGACTCTCTTGGCTATGTGGGAGGAGTTGAGGTGAAAAGTCCCTTGCATGTACAAATGAGGGGGTATTTATAGCCAAGGGTGAAACTGACCCTTGTGGTTGTTCGACTACCCTCATGACCGTTTGACTTCCATGACTCTTCGACTTACATGACTCTTTGTTCAACAAGTCAGTCTCTTGGACTTCCACGTTACATCACATTGATTGACACCAACCCCATAGTGGAGATGTGGGCAACATGACTCATGACATGACTCGACATGACTTGACATGACAATGTTGGTACGTTCGTGCTGCTGCTGGAGTGCATGTCAAGCTATAGTGTTGCTAGGTGAAGGATGTCTTCATGGTGTATCATAGCTTCACCTCCGCATGGCGAAGTGTGCGGAGTCTTCAATGGTCCTTGGTTCGCTTAATGAAGCTTTAGCATGTTGTTCCTTGCTTGTATGCTGGAAGGCTTGACAGGGTCATCTACTCGCAAAGGTGCATGTTCGTCGCGTTCGTTCGCTTCACATGCTTTGTTCGTTCATCCGTTAGCGAACCTGTCATTCTGCATGTGCTCCCTTCGTTCATCCCATTTGTCGTCTTGCCATGTTCATTGGTCTACCTGTACCTGCAATCACTCATGACGAGACGACATCAAATCCAAAACCTCCTAGTCTACCATGACACATGATCATTTGGATGCAGGTGACCGGGAGAGGCAACAACGTTGTGATGCGAGCTAATGGCTCCGGGCAACTGCTGATGAAAACTACGCAAGAGTCACTGAGAGATGGAGACAGGAAATCTGAGTCGACAGCGACTATCTGCAAGGTCTGGCTCGGCTGGGAGGCAAAATTACACAAATTTTAGGAGGAATAGTTCGGGCTGCTAAAGGGCAAGGCAGGCATGCTCTACGCATTTTTCAGGACGAAAGGGCAGCGGGGCTGGACAACCAGATTTGCACAGTTTTCTAGAGGAACGGGTCGGGCTACATGAAGGGTCAGTAGGCACGGATTGCGCATTTTTCTAGGGAGCTGCCCAAGAGGCTGTCAGCCAAAACTGCAGAATTCCCAGAGGGAACTGTGAATTGGCTGCTAGGGTCACTGGCAGCCAGAAATGCGCAATTCCCAAAGGAAACTAGCAGTTCGCTGCTCAGTCACTGGCAACATAAACTGCACAATCCCTAGAGGTAACTAGCAGTCTACTGCTAGGAACTGCTCGCGAGGAAATTTCACTAAAGCTAGGAAGTCGGCCTGCTGATCATCTCTACACAATTTCTGAGCTGAGCGGACTGCTGGACAGCAGAAGGCCTACTCATGAAAACTGCGTAATTTCTTGGATGAATAGTCGTCGACCGTCCGAATCACTGACTAGGAAAACTGCCAATTTTCTGAAGGAGACAAGCACGGGCACTTGGTGTTTGTCCGGCCTGTCCGCGCAATTTCCTCAGTCAGTTGAGCGGGTGAGGTCAGTGGCCTCTGCACAATTTATGAGGGGAGTCAGTCCCGAGGTGACTGTCGAGTCTCACTGTCCGAGTGGCCAGCATGAGAGTTAATTGAATTGCTTGCGGGTAGCGCGGCTTGAAAAGACTAGCTTGGTGCTTCTGCTATGTTCTGGTTGACAATCAATCAAGTCGAAAGCGGGGTGATGGTCTGGCTGTCAATGGGGAGTCTGGTCATCAAAACTTTAGCAAAAATGACTGTGTGTGAACAATCGAAAGATGCATAGGTGATCATATGAACACACACTCGCATGACCTGACGACGAAACGACCAAACCATCCAGACACACATGTTCAACATGACTGACAGACGGTGCAAATGACAAGCGCGACACTCGTGATTGATCGTTCATTGGTCGAGATGACGCTTGCGCGACAATGAATGTGACTCCGTGTGTGACTGTGACAAATGCTTTCATAGCGAACACAACAAACATGTACAAAGCAAAGACTTTAAGCATAACCAGGACATGGTCGCAAGCATGACTTAGACATCAGCATGCAGAGACTTAAATGTAATGAACAAGCAAGGCAGATGTAAAGACTCACACGAGCTCACAGAGTGAACTCGAGTGTCTGTAGTCATCAAGTGAAACTCTTCAATGGAGGCTCCAAAATTGGTGCAAGCCAAAATTTTGGAGGGTGGTTGTAGTCGCTACAACACTTGGTGACACACTTGTAGAACTCCAGCTTCTCTGTTTCGGTTCATTGCTAGCACAGGGCCTTGGTCTTTCGGGGAGTATTGAATCGTTGTGCGGGTTACTTCACTTTCCCCAATTACCCCATGGACATACATCGAACATAATCAAAAGTTCAGCTTAGATCTCAGTGTTTCGAATCTGGGAAGGGTAGTTTAGCTCGCGAGTTGAAGATTTTCAAAGTCTAAGTTTTCATCTCTGGTGTTGCTCCGCAACCAACAAGCCTGGTCAATACCCCTGCGGAGTCACGTAGGAACACACACATTGCTCAACTGCCAGCGAGCCTGGTCAGTACCCTAGTGAAATTGCATGCTTCACCTCTTTGCGTAACAAGCCTTTCTCTTCTTTTGCCTTTGTATTTTTTCAAGATGAATGTTCATAGGCACTTATTTATTTTTGGGGCGGAAGAGAGATCCCGACTTATTGAGAGCAGAAAAGGTTGTTCCTTCAAAGAAGCATGTAAGACCTCTGACATAGGTTTGCTCGTTTAGAGTTTCCCCTTCTCCATTTCTACTAGTTGGATGAGCTTAAACACATAGAGCAAAAGGCTGAGTACAGGCATGGGGCTTCCCAGTGTGGACACAGGTTCATGGTTAGACCAAAGTTTCCCTTACAGAAGGTTCATATTTTCCATTAGGACTTCATCGACTAAAGGTTGTAACCAAGCACAGAGAAGACAGACACAACACTGGCCAAGTGCTGCAGTGTCACAAGTCTCTTCAAATTTCAGCCACATACTCTAATCAAAAGACAGAACGTAGTAGTGGGCAACACTTATTTCCATAAACAAAAATAGTAATATATCAAACAAACAAAAGGAACGTGAAAAAAAAATAGTAGGCAAAATCAAACAAGGCAAAAGCAAAGATAATAAGCAAAACAAAACAAATGAAAACAACAAGTAGCAAGCAGACTATGTAAATGGCGCGCACGCGTCCCGACCTATTGAAAATAATGCTTGAGACCTTGGCCATTGGCAGGAAGGTAATCAATCCTCCAGCCCAGTGATTGCAAATGATACGCGTGGGGGCTAAGGTTCTCGTAGACCAATGCAAGTCCATCGGGCTCAGCTATCGAAACTTGGTGGCATTCCAGAAGACCTTCAAATAAAGGCAACACCACTATTTAAGGTATTGTGTGCAACATGGGCTCGAATGATGGCACTTGGTAGTTATTTTTACTCCGAGAAGAGTTCAAGTTTCTGAAGTCAATGCGTAAGCGGATTTTCCCAGATTTCTTGCATGCAGGATTTAAATTGGAATACCAAGTATGATGACGAACTTTGCAAGTAATCCAAACACTTAAAATGTTAGTCAATCTTTTCGGTGGGAGTACAAGCAACATGTATGTGTTACTTCTTTGCTACAATGGCTTGTCTCCTCCTTTACCTGGAATCTCGTGTTGGATTGCTAACGTGCAGTGGGTACTCAGGTCATCATCTACTCATGCAGACCCATCCCGGTTGTGAAAATTCTACCACTGCAACATCTGATTTACTTTGCCTACTTATTTTCAATAAGTTATTTATGAAATTCCTTCAATAAACATTAAAATAAATTCTGTTGCAGATATCACACCATAATACAGAAACAAACACATGCACAAGAATCAACACATCGACACAAATATTTTGGACAACGTCCTTGGAAAAACCCAAGGTGGGAAAACCGGTGCAGCAAGGGTTGATTTTATTATTCAACAGTACAACCGAGTGCCAAACTGGCTTACCCAACAGAGAGAGAAAAATTCTCCAACACTTCTCCCAGTCCTAGCGTCAGCCTGGTTGACCTCTGCGTAGCTCCTAGACACTCTGTGTCAGCCTGGTTGACCTCTGTGTAGCTCCTAGACACTCTGCGTCAGCCCTGGGCCTCTCTGCGTCACCCACGCAGGCCCTCTAGTGACTGTGTAGTCTCCTGCTGCCTCGGCGTCTACCTGAAAGGCCCTGCGTCTGCCTCTCCTGCCTCTGCGTTGGTCTTCTATTGCTGATCCTGACTCTCCGCTCTGTACTTGTTGCCTCCTGCTGCTCTCCAGACCACTAGTTCGAATTTTTCAGCTAACCCCACTCCAGAAATCGAACTGACTAGTCTCCCTCAGTGTATTCTCCAACTGACCCTCAAGCCTCTTCTTATACTTTTCTCGTTGGTCCATAAACGGCCGAGATTAAGTCCCTAATCAACGGCTAAGATTAGATCTGGCTTGATCCATGACTTTTGGACCATTCTAACTCAGTTTTATATTAATTCACATTAATATTTTATTTTCCCTAAGTTTAGACTCGACTCCATTAAAAATATTAATTATTTTAATATCTTCCAAAACTGGTTAGATTCCGCCCAAACCATTTCTGGGTCTTAGAGATCTCATGTGCTTTAGCCTCTCCACCAATTTCTGTGGCTAGAGCACATCTGATGCTACCCCAAATCAACAGTCCCTTTTAGCGAGGACTATGCTCTAGTAATACTCCTCACTGAGTATCACCCTGATCATCCGGCATTGGTCCCTATGCTAATGCTAAGCCTCCCTGCCCAACATCCTCTGCACTGTTGCATCCTGTACTGCTACCCATGGCTCTGTTGTTGCCACTACTGCATCTATATGGCAGCTCCCTTTGCATCCATGCTGCTACTGGTCCTTTTCTCCCAACACTGCATCTGCACTGCAACTCCCTCTGCATCCGTGCTGTTATCACCCTCATTTCTGCTACTGAAATGGGTTCTTTATCATCCCCATCTTTTCCCTGAAGTAATCAAACTTTGTCCTTCCAAGGGCCTTGGTGAGGATGTCTGCGACCTATTCTCTTGTAGGAGTGTAGCTCAACTGTACAGCTCCTCGTTGGACACAGTCTTTGACAAAGTGACACTGGATATCAATATGCTTTGACCGATCATGAAACACTAGATTCTCAGACAGCTTGATGCAACTCTAATTATCATATATTATCCCGGTCGCCTCCATTTTCCTTCTAAATAGGTCCACAAGCAATTTCCTAAGCCATATGGCCTCACACAAAGCTGTGCTCACCGCCATATATTCTGCCTCAGATGAGCTCAAAGCCAAGAACTTTTGTTTCCCACTGCACCAGGAAGTCATTCCTGATCCAATGTTGAAACAATACCTAGAGGTCCTTTTCCGATCCACTGAACTTCCTGCCCAATCTGCATCAGTAAATCCACTCAATCTGATATCCTTACCCCTGGTGTACAAGAGTCCATAATCGACTGTTCCTTGTAAATACTCGAGAACGTGTTTGGTTGTTGCCCAGTGCGCCCTCTTCGGTTCCACCATGAATTGATTGAGGGTGTTGACAGTGTAGTAAATGTCTAGCCTGGTATTGACCAGATATATCAAAGACCCTATGAGCTTCCTATATAGGGTGGGATCAACATCCTTGTCTTCTGATGCATCAATCTTCTTCCAGTTGGTGATCATTGGAGTAGCCATGGGTCTATAGTCCTCCATCCTAAATCCTTTTAGGATTTTTGTAGCATACCTCACTTCCCCAAGGAAGATCTCTCCCTTTTGCTGCCAAACTTCCAACCCTAGGAAGTAATGCATTAGTCCCAAATCCTTCATATCGAAATCTGTGGCTAGATTCTTCTTGCAGTCCCCAATGAGCCGGATGATCCTATCAGAAAGAGATCATCCACATACAATACTAAGATTAGTGGCTCATTCTCTATAACCAGATAGTAGAGATTCGGATCCGCATCACTCTTGACAAATCCCATCTTCTGCAAGTAGCCATCAATTCGACCATACCATGCTCTAGGTGCCTGTTTCAACCCATACAAGGCTTTCTTCAATCTGCATACATGAGACTTCTTCTCATGTGTCTCAAAGCCCTTTGGTTGTTCAATGTATACCTCTTCTTCTATTACCCCATTCAGAAAAGTCGTTTTGACATCCATCTAATGAATCTCCCACCCCATCTGAGTTGCAAAAGATATCACGGTCCTAATAGATGTATACCTAGCTACCAAGGCGAAGGTCTCCTCGTAGTCAATTCCTTCCTTTTGAGCATACCCCTTAGCCACAAACTTGGCCTTATATTTCTAAACACTGTCGTCTGCAGCGTATTTGATCTTGTAGATCCATCTCGAACCTACCACTGATCTATCTTGAGGCCTTGGCACTACCTCCCAGACATCGTTCACCATTATGGAGTTATACTCCTCTACCATCGCATCTAGCCAAACATGATGTTGAGCTGCCTCTTGGAAACTGGCAGGCTCCCCATCCTAAGCTACTAATGCCTGATATCTATCTGGTTCTTTTCGCTCCCTCTTATTGTTTCTTGGCACACCGATGAAGTCCTCTGCATCTCGCAAAATCTGACGAAGTTCCCTGCTAGTTCTTCCTCTGCCAGCAAGTGCCTCTGTTAGCTCCTCCTCATCCTGTGAATCTTCCTGATCTGAGGAAGAATTCTTTACTTCTGTTGGTTGAAGAGGTTTAACCAATGGCTCTTCTTTTGACTGCTCCTAGAAGGCATCTCATGAGATTTTCTGAAAGCACTGTCCTCCATGAAATTTACATCTCGTCGAACCAATACCTTCCTGCTCCCTAGAAGATAGATTCTGTATGCCTTAGCGCTCTCACTATATCCCACTCGATATCCCTTTTCCGCAGTTTGATCCAGCTTTTTCCTCTTTTCCTCAAGTATGCGGCAATATGATAAACTTCCAAATATCTTGAAATTACTGACTTCAGGCGTCTTCCCTGTGAAAACTTTCTCTGCAGTAATCTTGCCCAACGCCCGATGAGGAGTCCTATTCTGAACATAGACTATTGTGTTGCATGCTTCTGCCCACAGGAATTTTGGCATATCCTGATCATACATCATGGCCCTAACTGCTTCTACAATAGTGTTGTTCTTCCTTTCTGCTACTCCATTCTGCTCCGGATTGTACAGAACTGTCCACTCTCTTCTGATGCCCTCAACGCAAAAATCAATGAAGTCCTTATTGACATACTCTCCTCCATTATCTGAGCACAAAATTTTTATGTTCTTCCGAGTTAGATTCTCCACCAGAGCCTTGAACTCTTTGAATCGACAGAAAACCTCGTCCTTGGTTTTCTGAAAATAAATCCAAGTTTTCCTTGAGTGGTCATCAATGAAGGTAAGGAAATACTCGGCACCAAAAAATACTTGGAAATGTTGTCGCTCTCCAAGCATAATGTCCTCCACAAAATCCTGTATGAAACTAATCAATGGTTCCTTCAGTTTCTGATTCTGTTAAACATAATAACAAAATATTTAGTGGACCTTTCTAGTACAAATTTGCATTTATGATGCAGTACTTGACTGCTTTCAATTTAAGAGTTTTACACTGGACTTTGGAGAATGATGTTGGCATTCAAAATGGAGCAGGAAATTTACAATGTCTTGATACCAATCTAACAATAGAAATTTGTCATCAATATGTAATGGGCTAATCTGATCTGAAGGTAAAGGTTCTTGTGGATTTTTTTCTTCAGGTTGAAGAGAAGGTTCTTGTGGATTCTTTTCTTGAGGTTGAAGAGAAGGTTCTTGTAGATTCTTTTCCTGTAAAATTAGGAAAGGTTCTTGTAGATTCTTTTCCTGTAAAATTAGGAAAGGTTCTTGTGGATTCTTCCCTTGTACTTCTAAAATAGAATTTATTCCAAGCACTTTGCAATTGGATTCTACTAGAAGCTTGGATAATTCCTTGTTATGAAACCAGCTCAAGAAAAAGATAGAAAAGATAGATCAACGCCTTAAAATTCAGCCTCTTTGAGGGGGCAACCTCCTTTACATTACATAAATGAACAATTCTTGGACGATACAAATGAAAAGACCTCCTTTCTATATATAGGAGTCTAAGGGGTCATAACATAATCAGAGCCTACATAACAATAATAATGTAAGGGCACAATAATAACAATAGTGGGC
>APFE031660856.1:26846-57160 GCA_000404065.3 Pinus taeda
CCCCCCCCCCCTCCCCATAGGTATACTACAAGTGGTTCTATAATTATATTTAGCACATTCATTTTCCTATGTCATGTAGAGTAGGGTAGAAGAAATAAGCTATTGAGAGCAATAGATAGGAAGAATAAGCTCAACCTTTGAGCATTGGTTTTTGCTTTCAACTTGTCATTCACATTGTTGGCTTATGTCTTTTTTTTGTTAACTCAAATTTTGAACTTTTGGTGATGCGTGTGTGTGTATATATATGTGAGAGGGAGAGGGAGAGGGAGAAAATAAATATGTGGTATTTGTGGATGTAGAATTGTATCGATCCCCTCACATGAACCCGCCTCTTCCTTCTTCTTAGAAAATACAACCAAAGATTATGAGGTTCTCATGCACACCATCTTTACAGCACATTTGGCCAATTTGGAGTTAAGAGGTTACCCCCTCATATAGCATGATGTAATTTTTATGATTTTCATCGCATGGCAATGTTTTCAAGATAACATAGAGAGTTTCTAGTGGACTCAAGGTATACACCTTTTGTTTTGGCTGAAAGATAATGCTTGGCTTTTTTTAATTGGTTCATTAGGAGGAGATCCATTGCTCTTATGCAGTGTACTTCCATAGTTTGGTTCTCTCTTCATGGTTACATATATTTGGTTGGAGTTTTGGGATTATGTTTTTATGGTTTCGCTTGATGTCTTGATTGATAAAGTGAGGGATGCCCTTTGATGCTATAGTGTATCATTGGTGGATGTTGTTTATGGTTAGCCTAGTCTAACACTCATAAGCCTATGGAACACCTTAATAGCTATTGAGAGATCAAGAATGACATTCTGTGAACTGTGAACTGGTTATCTCATGGTTGCGTCAGAGAAATAACTTCTATTTTCATGGTACAAAACCTTTATGAGGTATACTTATCACTAGCACTTATGTGGAGGTACATTTATATTATTTTAATTTCTAATGGGGCCATTTTATTGCCTCATGTTTCAATCTTATATTGGAGCATCACCTTCTACCTTCGATAATGGTGTATCATTGGTGGATGTTGTTTATGGTTAGCCTAGTCTAACACTCATAAGCCTATGGAACACCTTAATAGCTATTGAGAGATCAAGAATGACATTGTGTGAACTGTGAACTGGTTATCTCATGGTTGCGTCAGAGAAATAACTTCTATTTTCATGGTACAAAACCTTTATGAGGTATACTTATCACTAGCACTTATGTGGAGGTACATTTATATTATTTTATTTTCTAATGGGGCCATTTTATTGCCTCATGTTTCAATCTTATATTGGAGCATCACCTTCTACCTTTGATAATGGCACATATGTGGAGGTCATTTTATATTATTTATTGTGGGACCTTTTATTAATGAGATGGACTAACCTTGATACTTATTGAACTCACAAATATCATATGGAGATAACATCACTCATAGGTCCTTTTGTTATCATATGGTGGCATGTCATATCACATGAAGCAACATTTACACTAATGTATGGAGCCACATTTTTCATTGAATTGAGTCATGAGGTCTTCATGGCATATCTTATATGGTGCATTGTATAACACATGGAGTCATCTAGCCATTTGATGGGGCCAACCCTTCATAAGCCATTTCAAACATTATAGCATCAACCCTTTAAAGGAGCAATACCTTAACTCATGTGGTGGTGATGTCATATTGGCGCATATGTTCATAAATAATCATATTTTAATGGGGATGCCTTCATATTCTTTGAGTTGTTGCATACCATGTTTATCCTTAAGCCCACAAATTTATTAGTGAACATACCAGAGGGAGTCGCACTTATTAAAAGCAATATTTAATTATTATGAGCAATAGTGGGTCAATCTCCACGTTTTCCTTTCTCATATGATGACTTGCATATGACATTTATAATTTATCATGGAGCTTCCTCCATTATTTATTCATTGGATGAGTCCATCCCATTATGACACGATCAATTATTTAGCAATTAAATGCATCCCCCCTAGAATGTGATACAACTTGGTTAAAAGGTATCATTTCCCCTGTTATACCAAGTCGAATCGATCTTGTCCATTTTGTGAAGCCATTATCATGAGTTGTTGCATGGATTAACTTTATTGAGCTAAATGTATTTGGAATCCAGTTGTTGCATGGAGGGTTCCCACTCATGGGGGGATTTATTGAATTTGTTACTCTTGGTGGAGTGACTAGCCTTAGAGGTAGCTTTATATACATATTCATGCTTCGGAGCTTGATTACATAGTCAAACATTTTGAGAAGAGTTACTAGCATAACTAATTCATTTTTTTATTGTTGACTTGGCATAGGAGTTGGTTATATTATTATATTGTTTTCAATAGGGCGAATGAATGTTTTATTGCTTCTCCTAAGAAAGGAAAGTCAATACCAACAACCTACTTCTACTTTTAGTAAGGAGGTTGTTGAAGATGGTAGAAATGTAATATTTTATTGAATTCCTTGAAGAATTAATGCATCTAGGAAAACAATAAAAATTTTATCGTAAGAGGAGTTGAGCTCAAACTTAAATAATGGTTTGCTCTTCTTTCCTTCTCTCTCCAGGTTGACACGCCACCTCCCCCCAACCCCCAGCACCCACCCTGTACTACATTATGATTCAATAAGAGAAACACAAACATGTTTTCTACCCACCTCCACCAACTGATCCAGGCCCGAGTGTGAAGAAGGACCCTTCCAAGACCTTTTACTTTCATGATGTGTTAAAATTGCTTTTTTTTTAAACATTAACGAATACATCTGCATGCGAAAAAGAAGAGGAAAATAAAAATCATCAGTATATGAAAACATAAGCGTTGATAACGGAGTTCGTCCAGGAGGGATTGCGTCTCCAGGCCCCGGTGTCAAGATGGTGTAAGCCGCTGCATGATGTGCTATCAATAATGATGATGTACACGGAAATGATGTCTCGATCATACAAGGAAAAATGCCCTCACGCAGGAGTGGCTCTAAGAGATGTTCCACAACTAGAACTCTCAATCAAAAGACTCCTATCAATATGACACAAAAACAAGCATGGCGCGCATCCTGCCAATATGGCACAAAAGGAATGTCAAAGCAAAACACATGCATGACGACAACAAGAGTATCCCAACAACATACAATAAGGGATTTCAAAACATAACATGATGAGTTATAACAGCAAGTACATCATATGAAAGATTCCGCATAACATGAAGCAAGGAATCATGACAACATGAAATAAACAAGATCCTGCATCAACATCAATCAAGGATCTGTGCAACATAATGCAGAAAGAAGAAGTACATGAACACATCATATACCTCACAACCAAGGACCATCTAAAGAAGTGGATGTCACACTGCTGAAGCTGCTCGGACCATCACTCTCAAGGCATCGATCGCATGAAAACGCTGCTAGCACATGAATGTGGACATTTGCACTGGCACTTAGAAAAGTGACTAGAAGAAGAAATGAGAAAATAAGAAATCTGAAGACACCATCAGCTTTGTGGCATCGAGTAGTGCTGAATCGCGTGTTCAAAATCCGAATTCTGAGAAGTTGGGAATTCTTGGCTCAAGGAATCTTTTAGATTCCCCCGAGATTCCTCAAAGATTTTGTTCCATGGATGGACTGGAAATCTGCAACTCAGATGGCGAATCTAATCTCTCCATTGCAATCCCTGTGCAAAACCATGAAAAACAAGTATAACCTTGACTATATTCTGAAATGTCAAAATTTTACCTCCTTGGGAAAATTTCATGGCTCATGGTTCCGCTACCTGTTTTCGCTAAAATCATGGTTCCACGTGCATTCTGGAAATCACTGGAAAATGCAGAGCTCTAATGAAGAAACGAACAGCACCATTGTGTTCGTGGTGATGAGAGGTAAAAACCATATAAAACTTGTCAAATTCTCACAAAGTGAGAATTTTGCCCTCCTGCAAAATTCATGGTTCTTGCATTAAAATATTAATTAATTCACTGCCTTGAAATTCATGCTTGCATTTTGCCTTGAAATCCATGCTTGCAGTCTCTCTCCTCCTCAAACTGCATGCAAAAGCAAAATTTTGAGTTCAAATAAAAACTCATCGGCAAATTTACCAAGGGAGGTAGTTTGGCATAATGGCAGAGGAGGCATATGGTTACGGAGAGGTCGGGGGATCAAATCCCGCCTCTTCCATATTTAAACCTTTTACAACCATAATGTATTTGAAATAGGGCAGCACATCCCTTGAACCCCGCATGATTACCTTATTGGCGATTGGCAGTTGGTATCGGCAATTAATATGGGCATTGGCGCATTTATCGGCGCGATTTCCGGGATGTCGTCGATATATGATATCAGCGATCAACGCTGCGGAGGTATCAGCACCCTTATCGGGGGTTACGCCAACATACATATCGGCGATTTTATCTCAGCGCATAAATTGGCATATATATATATATAAAGGGTTGGGGCGATGGGGTGTGGGCTGGGTCCACCGCCGGTGGCCCGCCTACCCCGATATACAACAGTTTTGTTATCTATATATAATATACGAGTGCAAAGTTGTAGGGTTTCCGGTAGAGTTATGTCTTGATCCCATTATATAATATATATTATATGTGCGATTAGCAATAAGGGTTCGGCGGGGTTTGTTGCCGCCGATCCCGAAACCATGTGTTCGATGGTTTTATATAGTTATTTATAACTATATATTAAACAACATTTGTTATATGGTTATTTAATAACCATTTTCCATGATTTTGTCTCTTATGCAAGTTTAGGAGACAAATGAGAGAATGCCAAGTGTCAATGGCTGATGGGCTGCTATGTGGGTCCCACCTGCTTACTAGGATGCCATGCAGCACATTGTGTGCCCCACTTTTTTCCTGTCATGTCAAACTTTGAAGAGCTCTATCTTTCGCATACGAGCTCGATTTGACGAACCATTCGCATCACCACGATCAGGACGACAAGGTCTTCGATCTGGTCCTAGTTCGAGCACAATCCAAACACTTTGATTTTTGAGCCATCTTTGTCCTATGTATCTTTCTGGAGCCACCTGGATCACCAACCCACACCATCTGCCCACGAGACCCAACCCAACCCACTTCCACCTACCAAAAATTCATCTCCTACACAATGAATCGATGGTATTACGATGAATGCAAGACTCTCCACCGCCAACGTCAACACACATCCACCCATGCTCACCCCTTTAACCCCAACCTTAAAGTTTCTTATCGTTGTCTCCTTTGTTGCAACAAACACCTTGTTTCTCAAAGGAGATGGGACTTGTGTACTTCCCTTACTCACCCAAACACTTGTAGCACACCATCACACCCCACTCCCATCCAACATTCACCCTAAGATCAATGTTCTCTCACATATCCACTTTCTATGCTATTGCAGGGCAACCCCAAATTCAAGTTAACTCATTTCCCTCTTCCTATGTATTCTCAAACTGTGACATCAAAGAGGCTATGTGGATGATAAACAACAACAAAGTAGCATAAAATGAGGGTTTCCTATTAGAGTTCTTTAAGAACATTCCTTGTTCTCTGTTTTTCACTTGGTTGATCTCTTCAACCATGTGGTCTGTACAATTTTTCCATTGGCATGGTCACACCACATCATTCACCTAATCCAGAAATTGGACCCCGACTCAAATCCTAACAACTACAGGATGATCATGCTAGGCCACATGTTCTTGAAGCAGTTCGATTTGCTCGAGAGAAATTCGTTCTCAGTTCCAGAGGTCGGGCAAAGAGTCCTGAGTGTCGGAGAGGCGATTTCCTCAGCAAAGACAAGTAAAACAACTTCATCAGAGGCAGCTTGGAGGCTGGACGTCATAGGGTCTGCGCCGAGCAACGTAGAGGCTGAGGCTGAGAGTCTCGAAGGCTGAGTTTTTTGAAGGAAGTTGTGTCGGGATTGCTTGTGGAAGAAGGGTATTTCCCTTAAAATAATTTTTCCTGGATTTTCTTGTTGTTTGGATTGCCAGTGGGGCATCCATAGATTGTACTCATATTTTCACTGCTACATAATAATAAAACCCTCACTGTTGCATTGGTTTTCCCAAGTTGGGTTTTTCCAAGAACATTTGTCCAAAAATAACGGTGTCAATTTTATTATGTGTGCGCTAGTATTTTCTCAGTTTCTAACACTATTTATTTTTCGCAGTTTTATTTGTGAACGTTGCAGTGTGTTTATTTCGATGTTGTCGTAGCAATATACTGAATAATTAATTTATCAATTAGAAGAAATAATACCAGTTGTTGCAATAGGATTCTAGTTTTGGAATTTTCACAGACATGTCCAAAGTAAAATGTTTTAGATGCACTGAATTTGGACACTTTTAAGAGGGATTGTCCAAACAAGCAGAACAACAAGAGAAATGAAAGAAGTGAAGCTCATGTAGTTGAGGCAGTGGGCGAACCGGAGAAGAAAGTAAAGAAGGAAGAAGTGAAGGATCTTTACTATTAAAGAAGCTTCACTGACTGACGAGTTCTCTATAACGATTAATCTTTCTTTTAGATAGTATGTTTTGCATAGCATCATAGATAGAGGCATGTAATATTAGCATGTCTAAAATTTACATGATTAAGTTGCTTTGTAGAGATCATCTAGATAGATGGACAGATGGACCATTTTGCATATTGATCACCCAAGCATCATCTAACACTATATTAGAAGAAGTCATCTTGCTTAGGTGGATCATCATGACCCTAGAAGAACCGTATCTACAAATGTTTCCTGGAAAAAACATTATGACAAAGGTTAGAAGACATTCCATGTAATGTGGAATCAATACTGGTAAAAGGATGAAAGAATGCAATGGATCAGGATGTAAGCTCTTTATGAGATATATGAATAGTTGGACGATCGGATGAAAGCATAGGAATGCATGTTGGATATAAAACTTGGATAAGATTCATGTTTATAGAATCTTGTGAAGAAAAGTTGGTCATAAAATATGCTTAGATATATGGATATATGATGCTTAGGATTTGACTTACTTGAGGATGTGTAAAAGAATTTAAGACTTTCTCTGGAATATATAATAATGATTAGCATCCAATATAATCTCTGGAAGAAAAATTGTAACTTGGTAATCAAGTTCGATCCTTGGGCACTCTAATGCATGAAGGAAGTTTCAAGAAGAGATGGTCAATGAGGATGTTGATGGAACGAGAAGGGCACCATGGTGAGGTAAGTCTGATTTTCATTATTGTTGTTGGTTAACATATTATTTTTCCACCTGGAAGAATGTTGCAGGAATATATGATGGCAGTTGAGGCAAGTAAAAATGTATAGATGAAGGATATTGAGGGAAGCTCGATATTTGGTACCTAGCAACTATGAAGTCAAGATATGGACATCTTCGCATTAAAGGTAGCAATGCGAGAAGATAAACTGGAGGTCAAAGGAAGATCACTTTCAAGAAAAAACTATGATCAACTCAACGTTAAGGAAGGCTCAATATAATGCCCTCATATCAAAGAAGAAAGTGATGAGCAAGAAGATTGGCTTGGAACCTGTCACAAGATTAAAAAAAAGGAAGATTGCTCCATTATACCTTGAAAGAAAGAAAGCTCGATGATAGAGGGAGTCAGGGCAACTATGAAGAACTGGTATTTGATACTCTTATGAAGATAAGCTATAAGGCTTGTGATGGTGACTTCCCAAATAGAAAGGAAGTCTAGATCTCCTTGTTTTGAGAAGTAAAGGAGTCTCTTTGTATAGGAGCAAGGTTATGTTCTCAAGATTAAAGGATAATGGGGATGTCCTCTCTGATTGAGAGGGAGTGATGTTAGACATCACATGTGCCTTCTCTTCAAGTGATGAAGAGAGAATGGTGGAGGATTGGATAAGCATTTGTGGTTTCCTTGAGGATATAGCATCCAAGAAAGGAAAGGGATCGACACTCTTTGAGGATGTGACAGGTATCCAAGAAAAGAATGGTCAAAGAGGACTGATATTCTTTGAGGAATCAAGATTGGAGATCCAAGATAAGAATAGTCCTAAAAGGACATAGCTTGTAGCGGGTGGGGTATGTACCTTGTATAGGTAGTGTGGTATCACACGTAAAGCCTCCCAGCATAATTCTCTTGATTAAAGTTTAGCTTTGTCCAGTTAAGCCTCAGAGACAGTGCTAGTCACAATGATGATACTTATAGCATGGCTTATCAATCTGACTCTTCTTGAGAACTCTTCAGTTTGAGATATGGTGTTGTATTGGTTGTACAATTATGAATACCTGTTAATTTGGCAGCTCAATGACAAATTCCAACCATGGGACAAGATTCCTCTTTTCAAGAGGACCAATTTATGACTAGTAAAACGCTCAATTTGGACAAGGGAAAGTGTAATTTTGAATTAAAGCCCACATGTGCACATTTCATCAGGTCGCCCCTAAAGCAAATTGGACACTCTTGGGATCCTATAAATACAAGTGACCTCAACCTCATTTGGACATCATCATTATGATCACTCTTCTTCTTCCTTTGGTTTGGCTTGCACAAGTCTGAGATGGTTCATGGAAGTTTGCTCACACAGGTCCAAGATGGCAGGGTCTGAAGCTCGCACGTGTGCTAGGCTTTTGGTTTCCAACCGCAGGCTTGTCACAGGCAATTTTCGACTGCAACCACATGCAGGTCGGCTCATCTGTGCAGCTGAAGTCTTTCAGCCACACGCACATCACGTCATCCCTACGATTGGGACCTACAAATTGAATTTTACGGTTGAATGAAGATTTCCTCAATCGACCGAAGTGTTTGGCAATTGACTGCAGTGTTTGGCAGTTGACCACAAGCTTCTGAAGCAGGGTTTTGATTATTGGCATTGTTGGACTCATCTCATGATGTTGTTTAGTTATTTACGCTAGATAGTTGTATGGATGAAGATATGGATCATTATACTCTCTTTTGTTGAATCATTCAATGACAATCTAACAATAAGAAGAATTTGAAAGGGTTTTCCCCATATTGGGTTTTACCCTGGTCTCCAACCAAACCTGGTGTCTCTATGTGTGAATGTTTTTCTTCTATTGTTCCTTTATGTTCCACTGCATTGATGATGATGTTGTTCTTTCTATATAATTGCATATGTTGTTGAATAATGTTGTAAAACTGAATAGTGATATGATGTTATGGGGTGAATTTAATATACAAGTGAAGAAATGCAATTATCTAAAGCAAAGAAAAATAAAGCCCTAAGAAAATTTAGCAATACCTCCCTAGTTAAGGAGTGTTGAGAAATGTAACTAGTTTCGGTCTTCATAATTGTTGTAATCATTTCAATATGTATCCTATGTAACAAACAAGAAAAGAAGAAAGAAAAGTTATTATTATTAAAGCATGGGTTTCATGCTCATTATTGATGGTCTTCTAGGTAAAAGCATGTTCTTTGTGCTTCTAAGGTTTGTTAGGTCTTAGGATTTATTGTCATGAGTCAATGGAGTCAACATCATGTTTATAAGACCCTTCTGGGCAATTTGTAATTGTAAAAAAAATTATTTTTGAAGTCTAGAAAGTCTTGGAATCTCCAAGAGTACAAGTTGGTTGTGGGATTATCAAGTCAACCTAAAAGAGGGAACTTGACCCCTTAAGAAAGATATATAAAGGAGCAATTTAACTTCATTTGGGATACACTCACTCACAAGTTCGATCTACAAGAAAGAGTTTGATCTATAGTTGGGTAGTTGCAAGGAGAGTGAAGGTCAAGGATAAGGACGAATTTTCTTGGTTTTTGGGCTCTATCTCTCTCACACGTGCAAAATTCTAGGGTTTCTGGGTTGCAGGAAGAGGATGAAGTTGTAGAACCGAGTTGCAATAGGAAGAAGTGCAGCATCTTGTAGTTGGGAGGAAGGAAACGCTGTTTATACCTCACTAACCTTAGGAAGAGTTGTCTTGCTCTTGAAAAGTTCTAGGAGGCTGAATTGGGGTTTCCTCAGGAGCTACAAGGCCGAAATTGGAGGGTCAAAATTGCAGGTCAAGTAGCAGTATTGTCGCTGGCAGATCAAAGTAACAGTGTGTAAAAGTTTTGTGCAAATTCAAGGACTTGAGGAAGGGATTACTTGGTACTGGGAGAAGGACTTGGTTTAGGGATTGGGTCTTTGTATCTCATTTGAAGCAGATTCTAAGAAGAGAAGAGTTTTTGGGTTTCCCCTTGGGGAGGGCTATGCCCTAGCTGAGAGCCTATATCTGTGTGTCCTCTTTTGTTGTTGTTGTTTCTTGATATTGTTTGATGAATAGATCTAACTAGAGAACATAAAGAAGATAATTAAGATTCACAAGCAAGCATCAATGATAAAGAAAACAAGATATAATAGTTGCCACTTTACATTTTCTAACATGAAGAAGCAATGAGAGAGCATGTTTAGAAAGATGCTATGGCCGAAGAATATGAATCTATTATGAAGAATGATGTGTGGGAAGTGGTTTCGACACCCAAAGGGAAGTCTGTTGTGACTTCTCAATGGTTGTACAAGATCAACCATGGCGCTGATGGAAGTATTGAGAAATATAAGGCAAGGTTCATGGCTAGAGGTTTCTCCCAAAAAGAGGGATAAGACCATGATGATATATTTGCACTTGTTGCTCGCTATGCCACTATTTGATCAATTATTTCCCTCGCTGCTAGTTAGGGATGGACTCTTCACCAAATGGATGTGAAGGTCGCATTTCTTCATGGCATACTCTAGGAAGAAGTATATGTTGAGCAACCACAGGGATTTGAAGTACAGGAAAGGAAGACTCATGTGCGCCAGCCAAAGAAGGCTCTCTTCGATCAATTGTTGCCCTCGCTACTAGTCAAGGATGGACTCTTCACCAAATGGATGTGAGGACCACATTTCTTCATGGCATACTCCAAGAAGAAGTATAAGTTGAACAACCAAAGGGATTTGTACAGGAAAGGAAGACTCATGTGCGCCAACTAAAGAAGGCTCTCTTCGATCAATTGTTGCCCTTGTTGCTAGTCAAGGATGGAATCTTCACCAAATGGATGTGAAGACCACATTTCTTCATGGCATACTCCAAGAAGAAGTATATGTTGAGCAAGCACAGGGATTTGAAGTACAGGAAAGGAAAACTCGTGTGTCGGCTAAAGAAAGCTCTCTATGGATTGAAGCAAGTCCCTAGGGCTTGGTATGCCCGCATTGATAGTTACCTGATGAATCTTGGATTCACAAGAAGCAATGCTTACCCGAACCTCTACTTTAAAGTTGCACAAGTTATGCCCCTTATTTTGTTTTTATATGTTGATGACTTATTCTTGACAAGTAGTGAGCCTCTATGCTCGAATGCAAGAGGGAGCTAGAATCTAAATTTGAAATGAAAAATCATGGATTGATGCACTATTTTCTGAGCTTAGAGGTGTGGCAGAGACCTGGTGGGATTTTCCTTTCACAAGGAAAATATGTGGTGAAATTGTTGGAAAGATTTGGAATGGTAGAATGCAAGTTCATGGCCACATCGATGGAGATGAACTTCAAGAATCTATGGGGAGAAGTTGCTATACTTGACTTAGCAAATCCCTCTGAGTATCGACAATCGATTGGGGCATTGATGTTCCTTGTGAACACCCATCCGGACATATGTTTTGCAATTGATACTCTAACTCAATTTATGACTGAACCTCTACATGCACATTGGGTCGCTGCTAAGCATGTGCTGAGATACTTGCATGGAAAGATTAATCTTGGATTGAGATATACTGTTGGAGATGTGAGACTGCATGGATACACGGAGGTTGACTAGGTCGGAAATGTTATTGACAGGGAGAGCACATCAAAATGTTGTTTTAGCTTTGGATCTGCCATGATATCTTGGATGAGCAGGAAACAAAGGTATGTTTCCCTTAGCACGGTTGAGGCAAAGTATACTGTTGCTAGCATGGCTAGCTATGAGGCAGTATGGTTGAGGAAGTTCTTTGGAGAGTTGTTTGAGCAAGTTCTGGATACGACGGTGATACATTGTGACAATAAGAGTGAGATCCGATTGGCAAAGAATCCCATGTTTCATGACAAGTCCAAGCATATTGAGATCGAGTATCACTATATTCAAGACATGGTGCAGAGAGGAGTCATAAGACTCCATCACAATTCGACTAATGAGCAGATAGTAGATATGTTTACCAAGGCTTTGCCGAAAGGGAAGTTCTTGATCTTCAGAGAGCAGCTTGGACTAATGGATGTGACCCTCCCAGGAAAGGGTCTCAGCTGATCAAGGACACTAAGTTATGCTCTTCCCCCCTATTTGAGCTCACAGGGAGAGGAATTGAGCCGAAGACCTCCTGGGGTTGAGAGATCTCTGGAAAATTGCAGTAAGTAGTATCTCGCCTATTGACACCATTGGGTGTATGTGATCCTTGTCATTTACGGCAAGTTGGGTATCTCCCCTATCATGTTTGGATTCTCGCCCATTGTAATTGGACGATAGGATGTATGTAATCCTTACCTCTCATGGCAAGTTATATCTCGCCTATTGTCATCAAACAATAAGATGGTTGCGATCCATGCCTGGTAAGTTGTATCTCACCTATTGTCATTAGATATTGGGTAGAAACCAGAGCTCCCATATGATGATTCTTCTTCTTTAGATTCGAGAGTGTTCAGCAAATGAGCAGAGATGAGATATGACATGATGCAGTGATGATGATTACATGACTTTTGAGATGAGATTCATGATGCAATTGGAAATTTCTCTCTAACTGAGAGGGGGTGTTCATTTGGCAACTCATGGACAAATTCCTTCCATTGGGAAGTCTTCCTCATCTAGAGAAACCCCTCCTAACCCTTGGAAGAATTTAACTTGGTCAAGGAAAAATATTATTTTTAAGGTGAAACCCACAAGTGCACAAAAGTAAAAGTCAGCCTAGGCAAGACAATTCGACCCTTGAGTCTCATATAAGTAAACCATTTGTCACATCACCTTGGAGCATCATCAACACCACTTCTTCTCCTGGATTGGATCGACTACTACTGAAATTGTAGGTATATCTTCCCACGTGCAAAGGACAAAGAAGGATTTTTTGATTGGCCAAAATCATCTTCTATTTTCGACTTTAACTAGCGTTGACTTCTTGATCTTGGAGCATGGTTTGACTTCGTTTGACTCGGGAAATTCTTTGTTTTGGAAGGCCGAATTGATTGATCAAGAGACCGAAGCTTTCAAGGAAGTTTGACCAAGGTTGACCGCAAAAATTTTGAATTTTGACTGCTGATCTTCTCTCACATTTGATTGAGTTCTTGTTGACTATTTTGATTGGACTTTGACCACCAAAGAAGGCCGCATCCTTTGACTGTTGACCAAGCTGATTGCTGATGTTGACTGGTTAGTGCATCTTGATTGTTGTTGAATTTGACCAGAAATTGCAGACTTTGACTTTGGACCAGATTTGATTTTTGGGCTCATCCCTTGGATATTGGTTAGTTGATTATTGGATAAGTCAAAGATTTGACTTTGACTCTTTATTGACGAATTGGAACATTGCATCTCTTCGTTGAACATTTGATGACAATTTAATAGAAAAAGAATTTTGAAATAGTTTCCCCCTTATGGGGTTTGTCCCTAGTCTTTGACCAAATCTTATGTCTCTTGTTATTGCTCTTGGTTGTCTTCTATTGTGCATTGGATTTACTGTTCTATCTACAATTGCCTATTGTTACTAGAAGGTTGAATTATATTGAATAAATTGATTACTAATCAAAGAAGAATTGGAATATGTGATTGTGTTAAGCATAGAACACTAGAAAATTAACACATGTACCTTTCTTCTTAACTTGAGCTAGTTATCTTTTTACTTATCTTGCAATAAACACACTCTCTCCTACATCTTTGGAATTATTCCTTAGATTGGGTATTCACAAATAGTTTTCTGCACTTAGTGGACAGAGAAAAATAATGTGTTTATAGCCTATAGGTTCTTAATTGGAGCTACATTCACCTTTGATCTCTTAGCTAGTGATTCTTGGTAACTGATTCGTGACTCCATTGCCCAATGGACTTGACACTAGTCTTGATCCTCCCATCATTTCTTTTATAAGCCAATACTACAACACTTGTTAAAGCCACTCTTCATTTTTCACCTTGAGCTCTTCTTAAATAGGCTTTAGCAATCCTACCCTAGGGAAGCATCCCTTCAGTTGGAAAAGAGTCAACTGGCAGTGTGAGTAAGTGTCATGTCCCTTCTCAAATGCATTTGTAATAGGGTGTTGCTACACAATTTTGGCTAAGGAAGAGAACCCAGCGTTTTTGACTTAGGGACTTAGGAGGAAATTCGACTTTATTTGATTGCTAGTGGAATGTGAGAGCCACCCACATGTGAATTCGGACTGGGCCATTCGAATGGCTTGGAGGGAATATGAACAGCTAGATGGAGGGGCCCACATGAGGCAAGGAAGGCCCAAAGAGCTAAAAGGAGTAAGAAGCTCTCATTTGGGATTCATTCTTACACCTTGCAATCAAAATTACTTGATTGTTCGCTCTATTGTTTAGCTGAATCAATCGGTTGTTTAGCCATGAATCTCTTAAGGGGTACCTTTTGTGCTCGCCCTAGGGAGGCAGTTCTATAATCATTTCAGGAGATCCAGGAGTGCGTTACAGCACTACCATTCAGCCACAAACAAGGAGTGTGTATTTCTAGCTAGCTGGAGAATATGAAGGAGGAGTTGGAGCTATCATTGATCAGCCATTTGCCGGGAGAGTTAGAGGATTGGGAGAGCAGCAGTAGGCCAGCATCTCTTTTGAATTTTGGAGCCAGCAAAGCCAGCATCCCAGCAGTTCAAATTACTGGGCTTGGGGACAACGCAGCGGGCCAATCCAGCATTTTCGTGGAGCTTAGGAGCAGGTGCCATAGGCCAGAAGCCCATCCGAGAAGCCAAGGGATTGATAGTAGGGGTCAACCCAGCATTTTGGGACCATTTTTGAGAGGATTTACAGTCAGATTCCAGCAGGACGAGTTTTGCAGTTGCAGCTGAAGTTGGACTCCAAGGGGGTCGAATTTCAAAAGTCTAAACCAGCCAAACTCCTTCGTGGGTTTTTCTGGGTTTAGGCCAAGGACTTCAGGGTTAAAAGCTTATAATGTTTTGGACACGGGAAGTGGACTTTTCAGCCATTCGATCCTAACAGAAAGGCAGTTTTCTGGGCAGCGCTGTGCAGATTGGTGCAGCAGTTGGAGCAGTCATCGGATCAGCCATTTTCTCACCTGGGTATGGTCATGCTTGTCCATTGAGACAAGCCCAGGTGCACCATTCTATTATCCATTGGATTTTGCCCTCAAAGAAGTAATAAAATGGCTCAGCAGTTCCATATTTGTAGCATTTCCATGGGTGTTTAATGTGTATTTCGTTTTTATATTTTGCTGCACAGATTATTTGTTTTATATCACTTTTATTCCTATTTAGGAACATTACAATAGGGTTGGTGAGGTCACTTTGGCCTCCCTCTTAGTTTCCCATAAGCTAGTGCCAATATTTTAGACTTCAATTTAAAGGTGCTAGTTTGTGAGGTAACAGGCTGAAAAGGATGCCCAAAAATTACAAATATTTGGTAATTAGTTTGTGTTGTAAACTGGATAAATGAGACAAATTCTTCAAAAAAACTAATCTGCAGCCTATTTATGAGGAAATTCAACTAGTTTGGAGTCTGGACAGCTTTTAGTTCACACTCTCTTCACCATGTCTACAGACAAAGGAACAAGGTAGGTGATGGTATTCCGAAAGGTGGACACCGTATAGAAGAATGAGCTTGGATTATACTGGAGTGAGTGGAAGGACATCCCAATGAATATCATTATACTCGTTTCAATTAGCATGGGGATATAATTTGTGATAGCTAAAGGTAAAGATGTAAGAAGAATGTTAATTTTTCTGATTAGACTGCTTGGCATCATTGCAGAAAACTTTAGACCACATATTTTGATAGTGATCCAACTGTGGAATACTTGTTTGATATCTGTTATGGAGCAAGATATATATAAACCTATCCATAGTTGCTCTCCTTGAAAGAGGATTTATGTGAAGTGCAGAAATGCATCTGCAAAATGAAATTCTGCTGCTTTTAGTAAAATTTACAATTTTTATTGAGGAAAAAAAATATCAATTGTTTTTGGGCCCAGCAATTTTTCTCCAAATTCTATTATTCCCAAATTCAAACACAAACAAAAACATATATGATTTGCCTATTTCTTACGAGTTGTCTGATTCATCATCATTAATGTACATGGGAGCTGTGCTTCCCTTTCACATTTATCATATTCATTGTTTGTTGTGTTATTTTGGGTGGTTTGTTTCATTGCACCTCGTTGATCAAACCAGGATCATACCAGTATAACAGTTGTTCCAACAACCTCACCACCATCACACAATCATCTGGCTTCTTGGGCCTCATCACACAATCATAACCAGCAATCAAACCATAGGTAATAAATCTCGAATGTAACTAACTCTACTTGCATGCTAATGGCCATTTCTTACTTGTAAACAACAAATATATTTATATGTCACCAACTACCTCCTTGTATAAGCAAATGGTTATTCCGTATCAGAAAACCACTACACAATTGAGATTAATTAAAGAGAAAAATAATTTATACCTAAGATAAGGGCGATAAGTGATGCCCCCAACAACTTGATTTTGCTTGATGATCATCACTGACTTGTGGCTCCTACAGTGCAATAAAGACTCCTTTAAATCAAATTAGAAACCCAAATTAAGACACATATAGTAGTATTCTTTTCAAAAATTTAGAAAACATGCAACACCAAAATACAAAGTTGATAGAAAAAATAAATCGAACAATGATATATTGAACTTATATTAATTTATGGCTTCTAGAATAGACCATCCATCAAGAATGGAAATTCAGTGTGATTCATTTCACACTGAAACATCCATGACTCCAGTCACTTTTGTGTCAGTCGTCCATCATCAACTAAGACAGCTCCAAATTTGACAATTAAATAGTCAACATTTGTACACAAAAATAAGAAACAATATCACCCATGATATATGCATGTAGGGAGATTATTTTTCCCAATGCCTAGTAGGCAACCAGAAAATCCTTTACAAGAAAAGCAACACAATTGTGTTATAACTTGGAACCAACCATGCAAGTTGGTTCTACATGACAATTTCAACATAATTGTTCACAATGAATTTGACCATATAAATCCAAAAGTGTTAATCTACAATACATATTCATAAATGTCATTCAAGGTGCGGTTCTTGTTGGAGAGTTCACCATTTGGCATGAATGGTTCTTGAGTTCATTACACAATGGATTGGTTAGTCAATCCACTGACGCAGCATCAATGATTCATTAAGAGCCTTTTAGACTTGGCACATGGTTGTCATTATTATTCAAAGATAGATTGTTGGAGAGAGTTCAGATATGTTACTTTCATGAGGGTACACACAGAGGATATAGGTGACATAGTGGAGCAGGTGACCAATACTTACAGATTCAGTGCAATATTCAAAGCAAATATGGGAGGTCAAAGATCTCCCAAGGGGTATGATCAAGATGAGTTTGTGGTCTCATATTTTGCATGATCCAATCATAGTTTTGGACACCCTTTGGGAGAGTGGTCTTGTTACCCATTCAATTCTATGGGTAACTAGAGGATATTTTTCTTCGATGCTGCACATCTTAAACGGCGATCCCAATAATAACATTCAACGTTCTCTATATATAGTTGCCCACAAATGCTTCTCACGTCATGCTCAACTCACTCATTTGATGATTATGGTGCGCCCAACACACATGAGGTACAATCATTCATTACTTCTTATTAAGTGTTTATGCTCAAATGTATTTGGCATGAAAGTAGGGATCATGGATTGAATTACATAATGAATCATGATGCCTTGAGGTTATGTTTTTTTCCTTGTTTCACAATAGTGGTCATCATCAATTTCCTAGTCTAAGTATTACCACTCCTAGGTAAAACAATACTACTAAGGGCATTTGATAATGGTAATGCTAGCACAAAATCTAGCAGGCCTAGTGCAAAACCCCATTAGGCAACCTAGGTCTTGTTACCCACCAAAATGGATAAACCAAAGCCCCATTTTTTTGCATCCAGCCGACCAGCCATGCAGCCCCTGATAACCACCACTAGCTGACGACGTACTATTATATATCTACCCCCTGCATCAATCATATGCTTCTCACCCATCCAACAAAAGCACATGGACAAAGGTGGGCTTCCAATCAAAAGGCACTTTATTCATTTTGCAATCCGGTCCTTATGCTTGTTTGTATTTTGACATTTGATATGGATTATGGGTGACCTGGAAGAAGGAAGAGTTTTGACCGTGATCTTGTTCCCTCACCTTAAATGGGGGGTTTGTAATATCCTGTTTCAGGGATATTCCACAAACCCCATTAAACCCCAACCAAAAACGTACAATGATATAGTAACCGGGAAGCTCAAATGATAGAAATAACAGTGGTGCAACATATAATAATGTAAACATGAAATATAAGCAGATACTCAAGAAATGCAGAGAAAAATGCTAAGCCATTTTATTATACTGAGTAATAGAATGAGTACAGGAGGTGATCAAAAAGATGGCACCTCGACTTGCACAAGGCAAGTGAAGAAATACACTCAAAATAGTAAAGGGATGGCCTCTCTCTGAACTGTGTCCAAGCTGTTGGAGAACTGTCGTGCTGCTGCTACTGCTGGAAACCAAATGGGGATTTGGGTCTGTTCCCCTCATAAAATGATGAAACTCTGGAATCAGACTCTACTCAAGAAACCCAGAAAGCTTTTCTGAAATAGCCGACCCCCAAAAATCACCCCCTTGGGGATCTACGCTATCCCTCAAGGCTCTGCACTGTCACTGAATGGAATCCTCCAAAACTCTACCCGAAACTCTGCCAAAATCCTCCAATATGCAAGGGTTGATCCCTTGCTCAATCTCCCAACTCAAATCCTCCACAAAACCCCCAATCCAAAACTACCTCCAGAAGAACTGCAGCCCTCTCTCTCAAGACTGCACAGTCCTCAAATGCTCAGCTCCTCCTCAATGCCAAAGATCAATCCCACTGCAAAAGACTGTTGAAAACTACCTTGCCCGACTAGGCACTCGAAGTCCCCCAGGGCTAAGGGTCAGATCTCTGAAACGGAGACACTCAATGCACTAAACAGTGCTACAAACAAGCTAAACAGCCAGCGTGCTCCAAGTCGAAGTGACTAGCTCAAATGCACATAATCGAATGACAAAATGAGGAGGCTCCTCTCTCCTTTAGAGCGTTGGCCTCTCTCATGCCCAAGGCTCACCTCCTCCAACGTAGCTCCTTCTCTTGCCACGTGCCCCTTTCCATCTGCGCAGTCCCTCCAAGTGTCTGCGTGGGCCCCTCCTCTACGTGGCCCCCTTTGGCTCCCCTCTAAGTTACAATGTTGTGCTACTAGGGAGTGACTTTATTCTAAAAGTGAGTTATGTCTCCCCTTTCCTCACCTTTTTTATTTATAAATAACTATAGAAGGCAAAATTGAGCAAAATCGAATTTTCCAATTAGCCATGGCTAATTAGGAATATTACAGGGTTAATTTTCGATCCTAGTCAAATAGGAGGTATAGGAGGGGCACTACTTGGGAAGCACTGATTGAGATAGCGTAGTTCCATCTATCCCTATTCCATACTTACCACTTTCCATCTTACATTATAAGCCCATATGCCACCTCCATTCTTTGGGTTCAACTAACCATTAGTTCTCTAGGATTCAGCACCCATACATCTACATACCTGGGTAGGGCCCGAAACTTTGCCCTGGGAGCTTGATGCAGCTAAAAGAAAAGAAAGAGCATACCATGGCCACAAAAACAAATAAAAAGAATATCAAAATGCAAAAGATGGCTAAGACATACACATTAGCACATGGGCAAAAGCCTAGCATGAGCTCTACCTCACTCATTATGGCCATCACTCAGTTCCTTAGCACATGCTTCTCTATTACATCATAAAAAAGGAACCCTTGCATGTCCCAACCTCAATGAGTAATGAAATGACTCATCCTTAAAGGGTAATACAACTCTTATACATCATTCAAGGCAAGCTCTAACCCTTTGAGTTACGAGGAGTAATACAAAGAAAAATCAAGCAAAAGTATAAGGCGCACAAGAGGGGTGTAAAAACAAACGCTAAGTTGGTAACTCATGCATCCATGATTGCTCCCTCCTCAAATCTATACACTCAGGATGTGGATTCCTATCATTTTGATCCCTTCAACCGTGACACTTGGCCATGAAGTCTTCTCTCCTCCATACCATCATTATTATTCACTAACACCTATCGATTGAAGTGTGGACTGAGGAAATGTTACTTCCCCTTGAGGACTAGAAACACCTAATAGGGTTGTCCTTTAGCCACTCCTACCTAGCAAGGAAACACCATTGTTAGTTCAAGGCCTTGATTTTGGAAGGGAAGCCTTACTTGAAGTATTAAATAGCCTTTTACATTCAGGCTTGGTTCACTTAGACGCAAAAATTATTATTGTCCCTAATGACTGGTTGCTTTCACTAGACTTTATGATATGATTGTCAAGTGGTTTAGCAACCCATGACCTGGGTACCCTACCCACATGTACCCAAGCCCCAAAGAAGTATATTGGGTCTCTAAGTAGCAACAGCACATAATGCCTAACCCTAGGTGCCTCCTGCATCCAGAACGTTCTACCACATTGCACTACATTTGATGATTCTTCAAGATGAAACAATTGGACCCAGCATGCCCCTAGGACAGCCTAGCACCATATGAGGGATGGCAGATGATTTAGGGCCCAGATGAGGATGCTCTCCCTTCAGAGACTTGGGAGGGCTAGTGCCACCTTTAAAGCCCTCAACGTTGGAGCAGAGGTGTATATTATGAGCAGTTAGAGACCTAGTAGAGTCCATAAAATCATAAGCTTGTGTGAAGTTTGCAAGGACTCTTGTACGTATATCGAATGGCCACTTGGAGACCTCCTTTGATTAGATGTCATGTATGAACATGGTCCTTTGGAAGACATTGATGAGTCTTTCACTTGATTGAGGGCATTCCACATTCTTTAGAGAGAGCTAGACCTTATGATGACTTGGCACTTTGATAAGATGTATTACAACACATAGGAGACGAGACATTGCACATTTGATGATGATTGGACACTTTGATGATGACATCACACCTTTTGGAGCTTGATGTGACTTTTGCAGATGAAATGTTGCAACCCTAAGAGGCAGTGTTTCACTTTTGGAGCCCCTACACATTTGTTTAGAGGGAGTCATCTACTCCTTGAGCTCATTTACGCCACAGATAGGGCCTCTAGCATGCATTTATGATGGTTGAGTTGGTCATGGAGCAATATTTCTTCATTAATGGAGCATCATTGGGGTCTCCATGACTTGTCCACTCTTATATCATGGATTTTTATTATGTTGTTTCCTTATCTCTAAGGTTTGTAAGAGATAAAGGCATCATTTTATAATTTTAGGGCTTCTATTAGATGAGGAGAGTGCTAGATCTCTTTTAAAATTATGAGAAGTGTTGAGATATCCATTAGGGCAATATGTACATTGATTTCTCTTTACATGACAATTATTTGTGATATTATATTTTCTTTTTCTATTATAATTATGTTCTTATCATCAAACAATTGCCAAAAACCATGAGGATCACAAAAGCAATGAACGCAAGATGTAGGCATTCAGCCAAGGCAAAACCCCTTTCTTAGGGGAAAACCTAAACAAAATCTCTTCTTCTTATCGAACCAAATTCAAAATGAGACTTCCATGACTCAAGACCAAAATAGGGACTTCACCAAGAACCAAGCCAACCAACCGATGGATCTGCTCCAAGATAAAATTCATGTTTCCAAAGGTAGTGAGGCAAAATCTCTTTCAAGCCAAGGCTCTTCTAGCCTTTTGGTCTCCCAATATGGTCTACAATTCTTATGCAATTTTCAGATCTTATACATGCCCAGAAACCCTAGGTCTCTCGCACGTGTGAGCTGCAACAGATAAATTTCAGGGATCAAACTCTTCTAGGGCTTGTCACTTCTTCACTTCTTTAAGTCACAAAACGACACTTATGTGTTGCAATCACTCTTGTTTTTCTTGTTGCACTTGTAAAGTGTTTGTGAACCAGCGTTTTGATGTATAGTTATTAGTCTTAGGTCTTGTCTAAGTTTTATTGATGAGTTGGTATGTGTGGACCTCATTCAAGTCCCTAACTCACTGTATTTTGCCATGTTTCACATGGAGCCATACTCCACCAGTGTATCTCTCCACACCTGATGAATGGCCGCCTCCTAATAACTGGAAGGCTCGACATCTATTAACTTGGTCATAAGTGCCATATATCGCGTCTACCTCTATGATTGTCTGCTCTGTCGAACTGAAGTACTTGGAGCACCAACTTGCTCCTTCACCTCCTAAATCAATTGATCTACCCATCTCACTCTCCTTCTCCCTGTGCTGGGAATTGCTACCTGAGTGGGCTCCACTTGCTCTTCCATCTGCATGTCTTTCTCATCCCCATCCTACCCACGCACCACTATGGTCTGAGGTACTGGTTAAGCCTCCTACTTGGGAGCTTGCTGCTCTTCCACCTGCACTATAGTCTGCTCACGCTCTAAGGACTTTTTCAAGGCCCTATCCTCCTCAAACTTCACATCTCTCTTGATGATTGTCTTCCTTTGTGTTGGAATGTACACCCTGTATGCCTTGAATGTCTCGTTGTAACCCACGAAGATGCCCTTCTCTGTTGTGGGCTCCAGCTTCTTCCTCTTCTCCTTTGGTACATGGTAATATGCAAGGCTACCGAATATGCAGAAATGAGACACATGGTTTCTTCCCTGTAAACGCCTCCTCTAGTTTAACTCACCCCAACACTTTGTGTGGGCTCCAGTGCTGCAAGAAAATTGCGGTATTGCATGCCTCCGCCCAAGGAGACTTAGATTGCCCCTCGTCATGTAACATGGCTTTAGTCGCCCCAATTATGTCCCCATTCTTGCACTCTATTGCCCCGTTTTGCTGAGGATTATATGGTGTGGTCAACTCCCTCTTGATGCCCTTTGTGGCACACAACTCCTTAAATGCATTCAGGTGTACTCCCCACCACTATCTGACCTTAGCGCCTTGATCTTCCTACCAGTCTGGTTCTTAACCAAGGCCTTAAACTCCAAAAACTTCGAGAAAACATCATCCTTCTTCAAGAAAAATATCTAGGTCTTCCTCGAGTGATCATCTATGAAAGTGACATAGTACTTGTACCCACTAATGGATACTATAGAGAAGGGGCTACATACATCTGAATGAACAAGATCCAAGATGCCCTTGGCCCTGTCATCTCTATAAGGAAAAGGTGAATTGGCATACTTGCTAAGCGTGCAACACTTGCACACCTCATGCTAATCAACATTGCGTTGTGGCAGCCCTGTTGCTTTCTCCTTAAGAATCGCCAACGCTCCATGGTGCAAATGTCAAATGCACTTATGCCATAACTCTCCAAGCTCATTGCCTAAGTCAAGGCCTACTCTGCTAGCCAATGTTGCGGTTGTTTCAAACTACACTCTATATAGGCTCTTGTGTCGAACCTCGATCTTCTTCTCCACCTTAGAGTCTTAAGGGTTTTATAAAAACCCTACCATGTTTGAAGGTCATCTCGTACCCCTTACCCTCCAATGCTGAAATTGAAACAAGATTCTTCTTGAGCCCCAGTACATAGAGAACATCTCTGAGATATAGAGGGTTTCTATATCTCACTCTCAGAATGAATTGTACCAGTACCCTCAACACAGTACTTGCCATCGTCTTCCATCTCAATGTCAAATTGCACGTCCTTCTCTAACAATTTGCTAAAATACTTCTTGTTTCCTATCATATCATAGGGCACACCACTATCCACATACCATAATTTGGTGGCCACTAAACCTTTCTATCTCTGCAGAGGTTGCTAACTAGTCCTTCTTGGACCCTTTCTTCTTGTTAGGGCATTTAGTAGTGTAATGCCCAAACTGATGGCACGAAAAACACTTGATCTTGTTGAGATCCTTTTTCTTCTTCTCGCCATTAGTGTTAATTTTTAGGGCTAGATTGTTCTCTGTTGTAGATAATTGCAATTTTAAACTTTTTCAACATTTTCACATTACATTCACCCCATAATATCATTAGCAATTATGTAGAGAGAATAGTGACATAAACAATGCAGCAATACAGTAAGGAACAAAAGAAGAAAAGCATATACAATAGAGACACTAGGATTTAGATCAGAGACCAGGGCAAAACCCCACAAGGGGGAAAACCCAACCAAATTCTTCTTCTTAGATATTCATCAAATGTTCAGTTGAGATACAAAGTACAAATATCATGAGACATAAGTTTAATATCACATTAGGCCATTGTTACCACTCAAACTAGCAAGGGTCCTATAAGGGGATCCTTGAAGGGATACTACTAGGCTAAGGGCAACAAATGGAGCAATAGCCCACTGTCACCTCTGCTAAGGCTCCCTGCTCTTTACGGACTTTCACCAATGGGAGGAGACTCGTTATGATGAGGATCACTAAATGGATAGACCAATGATAGGGCGAGGGGTGATCCTAAAAGCCTATTCACAAGAGAGGCTCAATTATGTGGCTTGCTTGCTTTGGAGGCAAAGTTTAAAGCTCTCAAAGAAGGGCTTAAGGGGAATTTCAAGGTTTAGGTTTAGGGTGTGTATCTTAGAATGGAGGTTCCTAGGCCTTGAAATTCTTGTGAAAGCTTGGATTCTCAGTGATCCTTGAAGAATTAACTTTGATAATGCATGGGACCACACAGGACCAAGTGGACCCAAGGTTAGGTCAAGGGGATAGGATTTAGCTACCAATGGTATACTTGACCTAATTAGGGAGGGGAAAGAGATCAAGGAATGAATATTCAATAAAAGACAATGCAAAGATCTCAGTGAGGTTTCTAGCCTAAGGGAAACCAAGGGCAAGAATTGGTCTACGAGCTAGGGCTTGCAATATCTCAAGATCCCACTGTCAGAATCTCATGAAATTTGGAGGACTTCTTGAGGAAACACCATCACAGTTGTGGACCAAAAATCGAAGCATTTGGCTGGCTAGATTGTGAGATAATTGATTCCCTAGGTGACCTATGGGACTAGACCTAGAAAGAAGAGGAGAAGGGGAAGAAAAATAGGTTTAGGGTGATCACTAGGGCAAAGGAGGCCTTAAAGGCAACTTCACTTAACACTAAGGCAAAGGAGAGCAGCTTCAAAGACTTAATACTTCGTTTTGCAAAACAAATGGCTTATCAAGATCAATTTCAACAATGAAACATCCCTAGGAACATTCACTCATAATACATGGCCCATACATGAAGCATCACTCTCTAGAAACAAAATTCCCATGACTTTCCAATAATGGATGTAGCAAATTAGCCCTAGTATAGCGAAATCCCAGCAACAATGTAAGTGACAAAAATAGAAAAAGAATAGCATTAAAATTGCACTTACATGTATTAGAGTATATCCAACCATCAAAATTTTTCCAATCAAGAAGCTCCAAGACAAGAGAAAATGATCCAAACATCAAAATTCATTCCATGCTCCAAAATTTCGTCCTCCAAGAAGAATAGCGAAGTTCTCACAAGAGATACCAGTCCAACCAAGTGATGATGCTAAAATGAATTCACATCACTTGTATTTATGCACTTCTAATGAGTTTGATTTAGCTAATTAGGACTACATTAGCCGCTACAATAAAATAATGTGCAAAATAACTAACTTTTGGTGACAAACCCACCAAACTAGCTCATAAATGAAATAATAAGCCTCTTAAGAGGTCAATTGATAAACAATACATGTTGTAGGGCCCTCCAAGAGGCCTGATGACGTCCATAGGTGTCATAATGAAGAATAGGACCCTCAAAAGTGTTGGACAAGGGGGTGGCCGTTTGTTCTCCAAACAATAAACGTGTGGTGCTCCCAGTGGGTGTGGGGGCACAAAAATAACCTCATGGGTCTCCAAATGAGTCAAAGATGTTTGTAGGTCATCTGTAGGGGCTCAAATAATGGTGTAGGTGATGCCACATCATCCTACAAGTCCTGGGTCAACTGCCAAGTGCATGGTACACCTGTGGGTCTGGCCGGGCAAAGGTGAACCAAGTGCATCTTCCTCATCCAATAGATGGATCTCAAACCAATCTCTGAACATCTCTGGGGATCCATAGAGTGTTGTCTACTATTGTGGAGGCCCATGGCTCTCAACTCACACCCTACATGTGCCAATGTAGCCCTTTGGAGGGTTAGAACCTCGTATAGAGTAGACCACCTGCAATCTTGCATAAGATCCAATGCTTTCCCTAGCCTTCCAGTACAAGTCATCAAAGAAAGCGAGTAAAAGAGCTTACAAACCATGGACCACAGGTGGGAACTTCATAATGGCCTGCCCTTCCATAATGGGCTTTGGCACGTGTTAATGTCTCCAAACTCCAAATGGGGTTAACCAAGTATCTCATTAGGTGGTTTCTACTTTTAAAAGGGATAATATGTCCAACTTCCAAGGTACATCCTTTAAAAGGTGGTGGCATGTGCTAAAGAGGTGAATGGAATAGGGAGTGAGAAGGGGCAACCCTGGGCCACATGATGGGGTACAAGGGTAGCTAATAAAAGGGAAGCACGCACTTGGGTATATAATGTATAGGAGGGAGCAATCGTGGTACATGAGGTGCCCCGACCTTGATTTTTCCACCCTTCATTATATGCCTTATGCATTTTTATGATTTTTCTTTAATTAATTGCTCGGAGCTCAAGGAGTAAGAGCATGATGTGTGAGATATAGCAGTGGATACTGCCTTTTGAGGTAGGGCGGTTCATTGCCCACTAGGGGTTGGGACAAAGATGGGTTCCTATATGATGAAGGAGGCTCATAGAACCTGTAGGAACAAGAGTGATGACCCTGATGATGGGGTAGAGCTCATGTATTGGCTTTTTCCCACGTGCTAAATGTGTTTGCCCAAAACATCTTTTGCATTTTGTGGTACATTTTCCTATTGAATGTGGCCAATTGTGCTTTTACTTTTCTTTTAGCTACATCAACCTCCAATGCATCATTCTAGGCCTAACCCAAGGTGTGGGCAAGGGGAAGGGGAGAGCTAGCCCTATGTGTACCCAGTGGAGTAATGTGGACCCAGGTGGGAGAAATCATGAATGGGGTAATAATGAGTGGAAAGGGGGGAATATATGCAGATAAGGGAGCAGGACCACGCAACCAAAAGCAGGGTTTCCCATGAAATACCATCCCTAAAGCCAAACGGTCAGTAAAAGAGATCCCACGGAGCTAGAATCCAAGGTTAATATTCAAAAAGGGGTCTACGGGACAACAGCACAGACCTATCCCATTCTTTCTTCTGAATCCCCCCATTAATCCATGCCCAGAAGTGTCCATGATAAGCAAACTACAATACTCAATTACCAAATGACAAGGCATACCTTTAGGTTCGAGAGGCCCACCTTCAAACAAACGATCATGACAGATGGGTGAGGACCACATGGTTGGCTCAGGTGACGAAGAAGTGGCACAATGAGCTAGTTGGTGGCTGCAAGAGGTTGTTGGCTGTCGGTTGTGGACCATCTTAGAGAAAAAAATTCTCCTAGGGATATCACCCACAAAATGTTGGGTAACAGCCACCTAGGGCCAAACCTAGGTCATACATGATCCTCATAAGTCAAGCAAAGAGACCTTTGAAAGGGTTGTCTCCAAATGACTGTAGATAGCATAGATCTTTGCCTCAAGTGGCACAAACAAAACAGTCACAAGTATCATTGTCTTCAATGTCATATCACGATCATATTGCCATACACTGTCATAGGGTTATTGTCACCATTATTGTCATGATGGTCAATATTGTCATGAAGGTATTGTCACACATCATTGTCAATATTGTCATGAAGGTATTGTCAATATTGTTACGAAGGCACTATTATACATCACTGTCAATACTGTCATGAAGGCACTATCAAACATCATTGTCAATATTGTTATGAAGGTACTGTTATATATCATGGTCAAGAGAATTCTCTGCCATACATCTCTGAAGATACATAGTCATATCAACACAAGACACGTTGCTATATTTCCTTGTCATAGGCACATAAATCATAGCTATACTCGACTGTTATAAGCACTGTCATACATCACTTGACAAGGATTACCATCTCACCTCACTGAATAGGGATCACTGTCACACAATGAACTAGAAGCACGGTCATCTGTCACACATTGAACTAGAAGCACGGTCATCTGTCTATCATATATTTGAACAAGGACGCAGCCCAGACATAACTATCATATGAACAAGAAAACATCATTGACTATGGCACTCCAATTGACCACTTCATACCCTATGAGAGTTGCACCAGATTAGGCTTAGAAGGCCATACAAATAATATCCTAACAGTTTAGAATTAGGGTCGTTAATACAGTCTACTTACCTCACTGGAAAAGGCCTCCTTTATCACAGGAAAAAAAAGGCCACACGAGACTTGACATTAGGTCGCATGTATATCACGGAGAAAGGCTACAGAACTAGGTTGCTAAAGATGCCACAGTTAGGCCGTATATGAACAGAGATAGGTCGCAAAGTTTAGGCCACAATTGTCTCCAATATAACCTCAGAAGAAGGCCGAATAATATGCCACCATTAGGCCACAGATGTATGTCGTAGAAGATGCCAAGAAGGCCGTAGATGTATGCCGTAAAGGATGCCAAGAAGGCTGCAGATGTATGACCAGAAGATGCCAAAGTAGGCTGCAGATTTATGCCCAAAAAATGCCAAAGTAGGCCGCAGATTAGGCCACTATTAGGCCACAATAGGAGCCTCCATTAGGCCACAGACATGCCACCAATAAGCGCACTTCCTGTCTCCTACATGGGCCTCGGCATTGGGCTGTAAAGGCTTGGCCCTCACTCGATTTCTTCTGCTCAGATACTGAGTTCTGTGATCTGCTGAAACTCTTGCTCTTCCTTCACTACTCTCTCACACTTGCCTGTGCTCAACTAACTTGCCACAAATCGCTCTATCTCTTCTTATAATTCAATCTCAACCCTAATCTCCTTCCCAACGGCTGAGATTAAATAGTGATCAATGGCTAAGATTATATCATAAGTTAAATAAATCTTCTGCTAAAGTGGCAATCTTCTGTGTTCTTCTGCTAGTCTTAGCACTTAGACAGGCAGAACACTTCTCTACTCCAATCAACAATTACTCCTTCAAATCACTTTTTCATTCCTTTGAAAAGCTTACAAGGAAACCTCCACATGCACTACATGAATACCAAAAACACCTTGAACTAAAAAAAGGAACTACTATGTGAATGTACAGCCTATCAGTACAAACTACACAAACAGCGATACAAATTGTCCATACAATTGTATAGAACTTGTAGGAATTTACAGGGTAAGTTCCTCAGACAGAACAACAAAAGGACACCGCTCACAAACAGATCACAGATCAATACACCAGTATTTTGACGTGGTTAAAACCCTCAGAGAGGGAAACAGTCCACGGCCTGCGCCAACGTGGCTACTACACGCAATTTATTAATAAAAGAATGAAATTTACATAAGCTTCTCTCATGCACGGTTAACCTACAAATGACCCTCCATGCGCTTTAAATAGAATTCATGGACCAATCGGGTGTCAAGCCACGGATCAAGTGTCGGTAATACCGAGGAGAGAATGAACCGTCGGATCACTACATATCGTGACCGTCGGATTGTAAGTTACAAAATGTACAACGGTAAAGAAACACACTTTACCTAACTCTATACCTGACTCTATACTAGACCAAGTTGAACTTAACTATTTCCTATGTGTCGGAATATCCTAACATCCCCCCTTAAGAACAACTTGGGATAGGATTGAAGGATTTACAAATATGACACAATAGGAGAAAGAAGGAGGCACTAGAGCCTATCCCCCCTTAGTGACAACTTCCTGAACTCCAACCATAAATCGAAGTTTAGTGAACTTCGCCTCTGTTAGAGCCTTTGTGAAGATGTCTGCAACTTGATCATCTGTTGAACAATATTGCACTTCAAGAACATGGTCATGAATGAGCTTTCTGATGAACTGCATGTGTAGTTCAATGTGTTTGCTGCGCTGATGCTGAACTGGATCTTTGCAAAGCTGAATGGCACTTTGATTATCACACCAAAGTGTAGTCGGATGCTGCTGCTGAAAACCAAACTCTGATAGAATCTGACGAAGCCACAAGGCTTCCTTACTAGCCTCTACGGCACCACGATACTCTGCTTCTGCTGAAGAAAGAGAAATGGCAGCCTGTTTCTTGCAAGCCCATGTAATAGG